>VMRN01000067.1:677901-749081 GCA_010277015.1 Poeciliopsis turrubarensis
ATTCGATCTCATTTTATGATTGATGCTACAAAACATTTGCTGTAATAAACTGTTGGCCATGTGATTAATAAACAATCTGTCAGCAGTTAACTTTACTCACTAAAAAGGGAATCAGAAACCAAATACATGAAAGTAGAATTAAATACAAATGTTTCTGGAAAATAACGTTTAACAACTTACAATCCAATAATCAGAATGAAGTCATCCAAGTTACTGTGTGTCACTATATTTGTAATTTTTAATTTTTTTTTTAGTAAACGCATTTTGTTGCTTTCTTCTTTTTTCCGTGAGTTACGTTTCGTGTGTAACACGATGGAGGGAAAAGAGATGGATGAATTTTTCATTGCGTAATCAAGTTACTTTTTTCAAAGTAACTATGCCATCCTTGGCAATAAATGAACAACATCATGTCTCATATGTGTGTAGGCCCGTCACAATAGCAAATCTTGATGGACGATAAATTCTTCCAGAGGGTATTGCGATAAACGATATTATTGCTGTTTTGAGACCCTTTTTAAGTAATGGCAAAATAAGAATGCGAGTACACAATCTACAGTCAGAGTACAGTAGTTTGACCAACAAAGATAAAATCCAAAAAATAAGCTTAGTTCTTCTTGAATAACTCTTCCAGGCCAGTGCAACAGTTTGCCCGACAAATATAATTTAAAATGATGCTTTTCACATCTAACAGTCCCATTAGCTCCTCATTGATAACTGAGTCTCACTTCCCAGCCCTGCATTCAATAACTTGAATGCATGGCTCTCAGGAGGTTGAAAAACACAAACTCTTGCAAAAAAGCCTACATGTTGTTTTTTTTTCTCCTGTCATTTCAGCCATAAATTAAAATCAAAATATCCACTATTATGTGTTTCTGTCTCTCCCTCACTCTTGACTCTCTGCAGCCTGATGTTCCTGCATGGATTCATGGTTTTACAACAGACACTACAATAATGTACAGGGTCAGAATGTGGATAAACTAAATATAAAAAGTCTGTCTTTATCATACAGAATGAGAATTTTAACAACTGATTTTCAGATGTGTACGTTATTATACATCTCAACTCTACTTGCTGCATAACCCATTTTCTACAGCAAGAGTTGACTAAAAATTAGCAGTTTTTTTCACAGATTATCTGTCTTTTCGTCTTTTCAAAAAAAAAAAAAAGCATATGCTTTACATACCCCAGCTTTAATTCACACAGCCTAAAAACAAATGTACTGATACATTCTTTTTTAATTATTAAAGATGATTGAAATAAAGTTGTGTTTCTAACTTGTGAACAGGATTACTGATAAGGCATTTTTTTTAACTCTATGGTGGCTCCAAATATCTGGATTGATCCTTTAACAAAGCAAACAATTTAGATGTGATCATTTATGTCCTCTAATACAGCGAATAAAATACTTATCTGATACACTTACAGTTGAACCAGGAGTTTATATACACTACATAAAAAGACATACATTTTTTTTTTCACACTGCAGAATAAACTTTTGATGTGAAAGCAGAATAAACTTACTGATTTCGGTAATTCTTACTGAATTACCGAAATATTTTCTATTTGCTGGTAGGAAAAGTATCATTAAACTCAGTGAAATGAGTTCTGCACGAGTATCGACGTCGGCTGAAAGGCCACTCGGCCAGCAGGAAGCCATTGCTTCAAAAAAATGACGGATAAAGACATTCATTCTTGGAGACTTGTCCTGTGCTCTGACTAAAGTCAAACAGTCAGAGAGTTTGCCCACAAATACCAAAGAAACGGGCTCATGAAAAACCATCAGAATTACAGTCGTCAATACAACAAAATGTTTAATTCAAAATGTGTAAATCATTTCACAGAAGCATCAAATGTCTTCCAGAAGAAGATGAATCTCTTTGGGTCTGTCCTTTGGTGACCCCTGCAGCGCCTCCTGGTGGTCCGTATGATTATGTACCCACGTCTCAAATTTGGCACTTCTGTTTGGACATTTCTCGAAAATCCATCACGGGTTGGGGGGCGGAAAAGACAAAAAAAAATAAAATAAAAATAAGAAGAGCCAGCCAGATACCGCTCCTCCTGGTTCTGGTTCTGCTCTGCATCCCCAGAACCAGAACCAAACATGGATAAGCAGCATTCCCCTCCTATGCACCACAAATCTGGAACAAACGTCTAAAAAACGTTGAAACATCTGAAAGTTCCTTTAAATCTAGACTAAAAACTCAACTGTTCAGAGTTGCTATTGAAACATAACCGATGAAATATTAATCAATAATCTGATGCGTAGCAACGGCGAAATGTAATGTTGACTGCGTGTTCTACGACTTTGTATTTTTGTGTTTTTATGAGCCCTTTGCAAGGCCTTGTTGCTGAAAGGTGCTGTACAAATAAAACATTTGATTGATCGATTGATTGAAGGTGTCAAAGCTCTGGTCCTGTCCGCCTCCTCCGGTGTGGGGGCTCCGTGTCCCCACACCGCAGTCGGCCCTCTCTCCCTCACAGACTCTCTGCACTCTCCTTGTAGACGGCAGACGGCGGAGGAGCGGGAAGCGGAGCGGCAGCAGGCCAACCGTATCCTCATGCAGCTGCAACAGGAGGCCTTCCAGAAGACCATCAACCAGCCGGTAGCCCCCGACCCACTGTGCCTGCAGAACAGCTCCCTGTACGCCCTGCAGAACCTCCAGCCGTGGAGTGAGAACACGGCGAAGATAAGCAGCGTGTCAGCCTGCGAGTAGACCGCCAGCTCTTCGTCTCTCCTTCGGGATCCAGTGACTGCTGCGGTGTGGAGGAGCGGCCCGACCACCTGCTGAAGACGTCCTGCCGTTGGACGTCCTGCCGTTGGACTCTAGTTCATGGCCTTTGCTCTTTCTGTCTCACGGACACCGGTGCTGTTTGTTGATGGGCTCTCTCTGCACTTCTCCCATCAAATGGGGCCCACACGACGACATGTCGTGTTATTATATTATTATTATTATTATTATTATTGCTATTAATATTCTTTACATGAGGGACTTTTAAAAAAGATATTTTTATAAAAGTTTATACGACTGACTGAATAGGGCTTTGTCTTAGAGCGACATGCATATTTATCGGCCTTCTTTAATCTCCTTTTTAATCGACTGCAGAATAACAAAGCACTTGTTTCAACAATCTTTTAGAAAGAAGGGGAAGTAATGAGATCAATGGAGATTCTCAATCTTGTGAACCGCGCCTTTAATTTACCTGCGAATCAACAGCTGCAGCCTGGAAATGATGCTGTTCCATCAAACGTGTCTTTGCTTACGGTTGTGCTGTGTGACCCAGTTGGTGGCTGATGACTCTTAGCAATAAAAACGCACAATAATAGCTTTCTCAGCATGTATGGACAGGCATTGCAGCTGTCACTGGAGTTTACGCATGCAGCAGCCATGTTGGATTTATTGGTCGTGTCCCATGAATCCATAAATTCTTCTTTTTTCTCTCCTTTTTCCTTTTTCTTTTTTTTTTTTTTTTTTTTGGAGTGTTGGAATGTTTGAATTCTTTGACAGAAAAGTCCGCTGGAAGAAAAAAAAAAAAAATCTAATATTTTTGATTTGGAAAATTGGAGGTTTCCGTCAACTTCCTCCAGACCGCCATCTAAAAATTCAACATGGGTGCTGTGTTTATACAACACACTGATAGATGCAGAAAGAAGCTGTTTATTTGTATTTATATCGTTAAATCAGTGGACCTTCTGTGTTTGTTGGAGTTCCCTAAAAGGGGTTCATTCTTGCGACCCCATCTAAAAACACTTTTTGTAATTGTAACACCGACTATATCTTAATATGAATTAATATGCACAACGGAAAACGTTTTAGCAGACAGTAACATCTGCAGCCTTCCTTCTCTTTGCTGTTGAATCCCAACAAAAGTAAACGGCTTGGCTGTTTTGCAAATGCCAGCCAATAGCATGTCAAGTAGAAATGGGCATAGACGTTTCAGCTTCGCAAAGATGCATATGCTCTCTGTGTTGTTTATCAACACAGAGAGCACGACAGAACAATTCACAAATAATGAACCACAATAGATGGGGTTCCACTGCATGCTGCTGCTGTGGTTCAGTTTAGTGAAAGAGTAGAAATACGTGATCGGTAGTTTGTATTGCTAACAGCAGTCAGCTTGGTCACCGAGCACAACAAGTAGCGAATCGCTGACCTTCAGCTGGAGCACACTTGTACAGGATATGACCTTGTTCCCTGACAAGAGTTTCAACTTCCACGGTAACTGCAATGCCATCAGGAAGTCCTGAGATTCACACATCAAAATGACCAGCTTCAGTGGCCACTCTAATTTATATCTCCAGACTGGATCATGGACCAAACTTACCAGTACAAATAAAACACACCATAAAAAACGCGACCTAAATGCTGAAATGTAATATATTGCACTTTGTCTAAAAGATGAATTTAAATGCAAATTACCACATTTTACTGTTGTTGTTTTTCTTCTTCTTCTTCTTCTTAGTATTCTGGTGTATGTGTGTGTGTGTGTGTGTGTGCGTGTGTGTGTGTGTGTGTGTGTGTGTGTGCGTGCACACTCCCTTTCATCTACATTATTTGGTGGACACTGAGGCAAGATTATGGTTTACAGCTGAACTCTGCTAATCTACCATTGGGCAGCCGATTGCTGACTTCTGCAAAACAGTTCCCCAGTCTGGGAAACACAGCTAATTAAACATTACTCATTTTTTCCACAACATATCAGGGTGAGCTGAACTTTTCCAATCATGTATTTTGGTGACGTCCAGCACTAGGCATTCATAATTTACTGCCATGCTATTTAACAAAACTGCAATTTTGGGAAAAGAAACATCACTCTGGCCTTTCACTTCAAACCAGAAAAAAAAAACAGGAAAAAAATTCAGAAATCAAAGCCTGTTTTCCCCAGGTTTTTAGAAATAAAGCGGTTTTCTTTTGGAAGGGGTTTTCTAACTGCTAACTCGAGACACTCGCCATGTTCTTTTTCCTCTGCTTCTTCAATTTTGCATTGCTGTTCTTTTCTGGAAGCAGCCAGGCTGCTGTCACTTGCTTACACCCGTGTGTGTGCATGTGTGTGAAGATATCCAGAAGGTTTTAGAGTGCTGATAGTTCTGAGTGGATGTTGAAACTCTCCTTTAAATTCCTCCTTAACTTTTCAGAAAGCTGCCTGGGTAATGTCAGCTTGCGTACACAAACACACACGCAGACACACACACACAGGGTCTGTGTGTCACACACAGTTGTGTTTTTGTGTCTTGTGGGCATTTTACATTGACTTCCATTCATTTTCCACCCTAACCCTTACTCACCGCCTACCCCTAACCATCACATACCTAATCCTATCCCTGTCCAGTTCGAGCTTTACAACTAAAATTTAATTCACTCCATACCGCCAAACATAACTAGAGCACGGTAGAAGTGCAAAAAGAAGCATGTACCAGGGAAAGGTCCTCACTTCCCATTAATGACTTCCCTTTCTTGGTAAATATTTTGAAAGTGTTCCTCTTTATGTACTATATGCAAGTGCACACAAACACCCTGCCTAATGGTGTGAGATTGGACACCAAAGGTTGTAAAAAAAAAAAAACTAAAAAAAAAAAAAAGACTTAAACAATTTGTGTATTTTAAGAAAGATGATCTGGTTTTCTTAAACTTAGTCAAAGGAACAAGAAAAAAAAAAAAAAAATGTAACAAAAATACAGAATTAATGAAAAACACCCCATAATCCACAAGCTACAAAACCACCATGACAAAGACAGAGCACTATTCATAATTTTTATATATCACTTATTATCTGAAATGACAATATTTGATCTATCAAACATGAAGTTTTTCTGCCCTCTCAACATCTGATCGAGGGTCGGGGGTCACATATATCAAAATTAAACTCACAGATCAGACACGGTAAGTGCAAAAAGATCTAATTCCGGTTACCAAACTAAACCTTCTTCCGCACACAAGCGTTCTTTAAATCTGAGTTTTCTCTGGACTCATTTATAGATTTATTCATAGGTCAATATATTTCCATGTGCTTGCTTGTTATTAGCTTAGTATATTTATTTTATATTTAGGTCATATTTAAATCACAATGTCACATATGCATATATTACTCATTTTCATATATAGTTTATATCATTTATAGTTATGTTATATTTACTAATATTAAACACTTTGTTCACAGGAGCTTGTGAACAAGTAAGCAATTTTCTCTTGGGGACCATTGAAGTTTGTATGTTTGTAAGTTTCTATTGTATTCTATTCTACTGTGTTATATTATATTATGTTATATTATATTGATTGGCTAGTTTAAATTGCCCTCAGGCATGAGTGTGCACTTATTGATTATTATTTGTTTCTATAGTTTGCTGTTATTTATTATTTGCATCTCAGAAATGTTTCCTGGCTCTTTAACATTTTTGTACATCATCAATTATTTAGTCCAGAATTTGTGTCCGTTTAGTGTCATAAGAACATAGACTTTGTTTTGCTCCACCGCCCCCTGCTGGACACTCAGTGACATTACAATAACTTGTCGCACATTGATGACAGTGTTGTCTTTTTTTCTTTTTTTTTTTGACGTAAATACCAAGCTCCTTCGACAGTTGTGTAACAGTCCCCACAGCGGCATAGGAGGAAGCTTCGGTGTGATTCTGCTCTATGTGGCCGTCCATCATGTCCTTTTTAAGGTTCTGTGTTTCAGCCAGCAGACGGGTCGCGTCTCGAACCCAGGCTGCAGGCTCGGCGTTTCCAGGTAGGTGTGAGTCTGTCGCGCTGGGAGCTGTGGCCGGTTTATCATAGAGGCATGTGGTTCGGGGGAGACGGGCTGGGTCTGATGTGAAAGCCGATGAAGTGCAGTAGTTTCTCGCATGTCGTCTTTGTCAAGGCTCTGCACGGTCATCCAGCGGAGCCCCGAAGGACCAGGAGCCGCTGAAGAAGCCCAAAACCCCGCAGGGTCGCTTCGACGCTCCGGAGAAGAGCGCAGATGTTCTAGAAAGTGAGAAACAGCCTGTTTGGTTGGTTCCCATCTCCTCAAGGTCTTAGGCAGATGTTTTGTTCTTTGTTTACTTAATTGTCAAAGTGTTGATATAAATTTTGGCCACATCTTTTAGGTCAATAATTAGTGTTATCAGATTTGTTCTGTTTGCTTACACTATGATTATTTCAGTGAGGAAACCATTTAGCTCTGTTGTTGTTCTGCTAGTTTTGAAGAGTGTGATCTATATTGATAGTGAAAACGAAACAGGTTTGTCAGAAAATTCAAATATTAATTTTAATACTAAATTACTACTTAATTTTAATCTAGAAATTGATTTTACTGTCTATGCACTGTACATTATCTAGGCTTTTGCATAAAAAAAGTGTTCTGTATTGAAAAGCAAAGAAATTGGTCTGACTTTCTTAGAAACTCAATTTGTAGTTTCTACTATAGGACGTCATTGTAGTTTCCACATTTCTTTATTTAAATAGCAACTATAGAAATGAAGAAGAAGAAAAAAAACATGGCTTATGAAATCCAAAAGGAAAGAACATGAAGAATGAGTCAGAAGAAGAGTCCAAAGAGAAACATGACAGAAGAGATCTTTACTGGCGTCTTGTTTTCCTGCAGAGTTTCCTGATGACGTAAACCCTGTAACCAAGGAGAAAGGTGGCCCTCGGGGTCCGGAGCCCACCAGATACGGGGACTGGGAGAGGAAGGGCCGCTGTGTGGACTTCTAGGGAGGTCTTCCAGTTTCTCCGCCAAATGCGGCTCTGTCAGAGGAACCTTGGAAGAGACTGAGACTGTGTGGCCGTGTATATATATGTGAATATATGTGTGTATTCAGAACAATAAGCTGACCTGATGAACATGATGTCCCACATGTGTAACTAAAGGATGATTCGGTCTGATCTTAACCTGCCTCAAGTGTTTGTTCTGACTCTTTGTCTCGTGCTGGACGGGATCGACAGTGACGGTACACGGATTGCTCCGCAACGCAGCAGTTCAGTGACGACATTCAGGTTCAGAAAACGTTCTTGGCCACAATCATTTGTAGCCTTCCAATCCATCTGTTTCGTGCTTGCTTATTTTAGAGATTTTTTTTTTAACATCCAGGAAGGAATACTGACACTGTTTAACAAGTATAAAGCATCAGCAAGACTTGATCTGAACCCTGCAGATTAGACATGAGGGTTGTGTCTTCACTAAACTATGATACAGTTGTCTCGTTAGGTGTTCTGCTGCTGTAAACAGAAAGACGGACCGGACACAAGCTGGACATTTACATGCAAACCTCAACGGTGCAGGAAAAGCAACAATAAAAATGAGAATGAGACAAAAGACAACTCACGAAAACACGGGGCGGCAAAAAACAGAAAATTGCATGGTAACTGCATGCTGCGAATTCTGTTTTTGCGAGTAGTGTATAGAGATGAAAAGGTTTGGGTCGGGTTCGGACCCACCATGTCTGTAATAACTTATTCAACAACCAGGGATGGAACTGCAACTGGCCTGAAGTAACTTAATCCTGGGCTGAACCTGCCTGTGATTTACTGGATTTATTAGTAGTAGTTACAATAGTGTGACACTGCAAAGAAAAGAGTCGGCTCTCCGTTATACATGCATTTCCACTTTTGTCCACTTGGGGGACAATTAAAAATTGAAAGTGCATTTTCCGGCTTCATCACTAATGTCAGAGCTACTGTCTGTAGCTGTTGTAATGTCGTTTCACCGAGCGTGTCTGATGAACTTAGAAGTTTTCCATTATATGACCGCGTTAGCCGCCATATAATTGTGAGGAGAGGGCTGGACGAGAATGAGGCGCGCGTCTGCAGCGGACGGACAGAAACGGAAGCTCGGAGACAAGAGCTGCGGAGGGAGGAGGCGGCCGATAGCGGCGACTGCCACCGCGAAGGAGGCCTCGGCAGCCGGACGACACCGCAGGTAAAATCCACGAGCTCCGTTCTGGGTGGTTAAAAATGGCTGCACCAGCTTCTCCCCCCTCTCTCTCTCTGTTTCTCTTTGTTCACTTCTTCGACGTGGTCTCCGTGAGACTTCCGCTGAACGCCTCAAGCGTCAGACAACTTCTGAAAGCAGCTGTGACGGAGGTTACCGATGTTTCTATGTGCTTGTTTGAACCAAATGACGGACGAACGTTCCCTCTGTGTGGGTCGCTGGTGTCGCTTGGTGTCGGGGTGTCGTCCACGGTGTTAGTTTCCGGAGAGGAACAAAGCCACAGTTGGTTCTGAACACACACACACACACACACACACACGCACACACACCACACACACACAGCTGTGGGAACAAGGTGCTCTGCTTAGGCTGGATGTGTTTTTGTTTTCTTTGTTGTTTTTTTTTTACCTACATGTATCTTTGGCTGTGAACTAACATCCTAAAATCATGACATTGAATATACTACCATGATGATATGAAAAAAAAAAAAATCAATGGGAAAATCCGTAGAAACGTCAAAAACACCCAGGACAAGAATTTAAACAAAACCATACCAATTGTTTAACGTCTTTACCAGTGTTTCACTGAGAAGCAGTTCATGTGATGAGCTCTGCAGATGTGCAGATCCACCAGGTGTTTGCTAATTGCTGCTGCCGCTAGTCTGAAGGAGTGGTGTGGGCGAGTCACGCTGGCGAAGCTCAACTCCAGGGAGCAGCTTCTAAAAGGAAGCACTTGGTTTTCTGCACCCAAAATGGCTACGAGGGGGGATTCAAAGATCTCAAGGTTTCCCCCAGGAAACCTGCTAAACCCCCTGGTAGGGGCGCCAGGGCAATCCACCATGTTTTCGTGTTAAAGCAATGTTGAAAGCTACAGAAATTCAAGCAATTCTCCAAAGCAGAGTTGGTCAAAATTCCTCCACAAAAAAAAAAGGTACCCAGCAGTGACAGGTAGCATTGAGCATAAATATTTCAGCTTCCAAGACTAATTTTTTATTTTTTTTTTTGTCTTATATTTTGATACCCTCTATGGAAAAAATCCGAATAGGCAAAATTTCCACAAGTAAGTTGTAGTTACGTTCCACGAAAATATCTGAGCCGTTTATTGGCAGGGGTTTACTGTAATTACTTTTACGTAAGGGCAGTTTTTAACTTTTAATTCATGAAACACAGACAATACCTTTTCACAGTACTGTAATTGTTACTGACTCATAAAGTGTACTGAGCAGATCCTCGGCATATACCGGGTGACTCTTCCAATGTTTCTAGTCATTAGTCCTTCCTATCTGTTACTGTTGGCCTTATGAAACTAGAAGTGCTGAGCCAGGCAGGCGTTTGAGCTTTCCAGCCATGGGACAAATTTGACATTTAAACTCAGACTTGGCGTGTGCCTTCAGCAGTAGGATCACGTTCAGGATCAATGTTGCATTTATCAAATGTTGGGAATTTCAAGTCCAAAGCCAGTAAAAGTCAAATTTAGAAAATCAGAACTTCACAATAATCCCAACATGTAACGCAGGCGCCACAGATAATAGAAATAGTGGAAATGTCGTCATGTTCTTTGCCTCTGGTGAAGTTAAGTGTTTCATACAGTTTCATACATCTGGGTCTTTCGTCCTTTCTCAATTTGTGTCATTTATACGTCACACTATGTTTTAGTGGGAAATTCACACAAGTCTTTGTACCTGATATCCCTGGTCTCCATGTCTGAAGACATTGCGTCCGTGATAGTGTTAGTGGATCCATTGGGCGATCCGGATTCGTCCTGGTTGAAACATGCAGTTTTAATGAGGCCAGTTAGGTAAGTAGCAACATATCATTACAGCGTTGGGACCCATCAGGAAGCCCAACCGGCCTGCTGCTTAGTGACTCCACAGAAACACAAAGACTCACTGAGCAACCAGAAGTTTGCAGTTCGAATTCCAGCTGTATTTAAAACATGGAGGCTCCACATCACAAGCCTTCGTGTTCTCCAGCTGAGCCTCAGAGAGACTCTAGTGGCTGATCAGTGTGTTTTTTTTTTCTGATCAGATTTTGTAATGATTGAAGCTTTTATTCTATCATTATTTTTGAAGTATTAGAAATCTAGAAAAATCCATACTGTAATCTGGCTTAGATTTCGTTTCATTTCCAAACTTGCTTTTGTTCCATTGCAGGGAACCCTCAGCTTTTCTGTTCTCAGATGAAACTAGACGGTGATGGAGGATGCGTCTCTCAACATTGAAGCGCAGCAGCGCGTCCTCAGCTGCACAAGACGGAGGTAGAGACGAAGCTGAGGCAACAGTCAATGGGGAGCACCATAAAAGTGTGACCATAGCAACCAAGACCCACAATATGACCGACAGACATTATGTGCAGAGAAAGCCCCTGTTCACTGAGGAGCGTCGCGTGTCCATCTTGAAGAAACTCCCAGAAACGGTGAGTTGGGGAAATTATTGTCATTGTTCTACATTTCATTCAAAGTTCAGTGCTTATTGTGTGAAGTATGGCTCACTATTATGGTAAATATGCATTTATTAACTCGAGATTGATCATTAAAATGCTGTTTCCTTTATCCAAAGTATGTATAAGTAACTAGATATCAGTAAATATAATACCATACGCTCAAACTTATACTTTGACGCCTTTCAGGAGGAGCTTTCTGGACCCAGCATGAAGCAGTGGGTCAACCCCCCACAGGTGCATGGCCTCTCTCTAAGGGACCTCTCCTTTCCCACAGCCTCTGGAGAAAAACCCAGTTCAACCTCGACTGTTCCAGAACGGGGCCACAGAGAACCCACTTCAAGATTAACTTTCCATGGCCGATCAGCTCGGCGAAGCTTCTCCAGCTCAATTCTAGAGGTTCAGAGCATAAATCCTCCTCTGAGGCCACAGCTGACCTCCACAGTCCTTCACCCAACCTACACGCCGCGCTCGCGCCACCCCAGGATAAGCCAAGCCCACTTGAGTTCGAAGGAAGGGAGTGGTGTGGAAGGGACGAAGACGAGTTCTTCAGCGGCGAACTCTGAGTGTTGGCGTCAGGTGGACTATTGGGCCTGTGCCATTCCAAAAGCTTTGCCTCCTTCTCCAGACAGAAAGTCTGCTGCCTGGAACCCAAACGAAGAATATGAGGCACTGCTGGACTACACCTACCCTTTGAGACCAGGACATGTCAGCAGGGAATGGAACTCCCCATGGCTGCAAGAAGACTCTCTTCTAAGGTCTGAGCCAAACATGAAGGACTCAGGAATCGAGTTGGACCACTTGTGCAGCTCTGCCAGCCTGTCAGGGTTTGAACCCTCGGAGAGTGGAGGAGGAAGGAGCCGAGACAGAAGCAGGTCACCCGACCCGCAGGCGTTCCTCGCATCCTCAGATGTTCCCCCCTGCTGTACACCGCTCTCCGTTACCAATGCCACCAGTTTGTCCGTGGACAGTTTGGACTGCAGCAGGGACAGAGCTGGAAGTGATCAAAGCGGGGACGGCGGCGACTGTCAACGGCATGCAGACGCCGCCTCTTCGTCCGCTGCTTTCATCCGTTCCGCTGATGTTCTCCCACTGTCCAGGTGGGTTGGTGGAGAGGTGGATGAGGAGTTCTGGCCTCTGCCAGAGCAGCTGGAGGAGCTGCAGCAGCTGTCCAGACAGGTCAGTCCAGCAGCTTCATGTGCAGGGTTTAATCTAAAACGGCAAATTTCCCTAAATGTGTAATAATACACGCAGCAGAAACCGAATCAATATTATCACAGAAGTCAATATCCATAGTCTTGCAGGGTTTCTCCAAAAGTTGGGGTAATATGCAAGAGTCTCTCCACGTGAGCTATTTCTCTCCTAAGTGGTCTATTTGAAAACAGAAAAGGAAAATTTTTCTTTTGTGAAAGCGGAAGGAGAGTGCATCAGATGATTCAAAGACAGTAAACACAGTTGTTGTCATTTTGAAAGTAAACGACGGAGCAGAAAGTAACGGTACATGTTGTGGTTTTTTTGTGTTTTGGGGAAGGTGAGGGAGGTGGCGGCCCAGATAAGCCCACCTGCGACAGCCCGCTGTGCATCTCATGAGCGGGACACCACCTCCACGCTGCCCTCCGTCACCTCTTCACAGACAAGCCCAGAGACCGCGCCGGGCAAACAGGATGGATGCGAAGGAACGCAGCGCTGTGCAGCCGGGACGGGTATTTATTTCCTTTCCATTTCTAGCTACACACATTCTTCTGTTCGTCACCCATCTGTTCTCACTTGTTTTGTCTCTCAGCAGCAGGTGGCGGCGGCAAGGACTCCGAGGCTTTGACGAGTGTGAGTGTGACGAGGGTCAGGGAATGTTTGCTGAAGCAGCTGCGTGATGGCCAGGAGCAGAGCGACTCTCTGATCGAACACATCCAGGTAGGAACAAGCTGAGCTGGGCGCCAGCGCCGTATTGATGGGAGACGGTAAACGGTGACTGGTGTGTGTGTGTGTGTGTGTGTGTGTGTGTGTGTGTTTTTGGGGTTTTTTTTCCAGCTGTTCTGTTCACAGCTGGAGCTGCTCATCCGGCAGCTGTATGCTCTGTCACGGAGCATGGAGAAGATTGCTGCTCCTGCAGGGGACTTGGTCAGCGTGAAGTCATCGCTGGCTGATTACCAGGTAATCGGCCATAAACATAATGAAGCGCAAGGGAAAAGTTAGTAAAAAAAACAAAAAAACAACAGGAGCAATAAAATTGGTATCAGCTGGTCAAAGCTTTACAAATAACATCAATTTAAAATCAGTTCTAATTGCCCCATCTGTAGTAAGAACCCAAACCATAAGTTACAGCTTCATGCTTTCTGCACTCTGATTTGTTTTTAGAGCTTTCAGAAGGAGTTGAGCCGCCATCAACCTTTGACTTCTTGCGTCCTCCATGCTGGACAGCATCTTCTGAGCTGCATCAACAGCACCTCTCCATGTCAGTGACGCATATGATATATATGGAAAAAGAGGCTAATATTAAATGTCCCTGCAGACTCTGAGCCTAGTATGTCCCGTCTTTGTGTTTTCAGTTTTAAGAGACTCTCTGCTGCTTATCGAGAAGCAGTCCGGAGCGCTACAGAATCACTCGGACCACGTTTTCTCCTCCATCCTCTCCGCCATGGACAGTCTGGCTCTGCCCGCTCACCACAGTCCTGTTCAGCTGAGGGAAGAGAAGAACTCTGCTGGAACCTAATAGGTCCAGTTTTGTGGACGGACCACGAGAGGTTCCGACACCCGTCTCCAAAGCGACGTTCTCAGCATTCCAGAAACAGAGCCTCACGACTGCCTCCAGTTCAGACCGACCACTGACCGGTCGGCTGTTTAAAGCAACTTCAGCTCCAGACATCCATCGGCTGTTTTCCAGGTTCCGCAGTCAGGTTGCAGATCCTGCAAGACTACACTGTTCCTCTCAAGCTTCTCATAGCGCATCTCAATAATGTTTCAGAAATCATATACAGTCATATTCAGTGAATGAGAATATTATTGAAAAAGCTCATTGGCATCAGTTACTCAATTCACAAAACAATTTCTAGGTTTTTCCTGGAAAACTTGCTAAGCCTGGTGGTTGGGCGCCAGGTCAGTCATGCATCCAGCAGCCGACTGTGTTTTTGAGTTGGAAAATGTTTAAAGTCGGCAGAAAATTTGAAAATATCACTTGATAATTATGTGTCATTGAAAGATTAATACCTGAACACCAACTATAAGGTTTTAAAAATGCAAACATTTTAAAAAGACCTAAATAAATGATAAATGCTTGCCTGGTGGGGGGAACAAGAAAAGCCTGGTGGCCCGCCAGGCTTATAATACTCTGGGGGAAACTCTGAATGACTTTTTAAGCCTTTGTTTCAGCTAATTGAGATTTTATGCTTGCTTACATCTAATAAAAACACCACATTTAAGATTAAAATATCACATCTGAATGACGACTATAATCCCTGCTTAAAAGGTACTTTGAATCTGCCAAACTCATCAGAACGCACCTTTCTTATTTATTGGACGTCGCTGTACAATCACCCCAGTTTGACCTAATAATGTCTCCTCCTTGTGGGACATGTCTCCACATGGACTTAATCGAATAACCCTGAAGCTCCTTGTCCCATGAAACAGCGCCATTGTTGCTGCATTTTTATTGTGTCATTCTGTCACATGGCACTGGAAGACATGTCAATAAATATAACATTTTTAACACAGTGGTTTTATTTATAAACCAAGTCAAGAGCCAAGGTTATGGTTTCCATTTTTACCTGTCTGATGTACGCATGATGCATGTCGGTGCTCTGAATGACGGGTTCCAACAGTTCCAGTCACACTTATCACCCTCCCGCCCACCACCTGCCCTGGGAAGGTGTGTGTAGAGTGTTAAAATAAATTCATCATGTACTTCAGCAGCGTAATCTCAACCTAGAAAGATTTCTTTTAGTCAGATGTTTTTAGGCAATGACTTTCGGAAGAGAAATGGTCCACAGCATCATAGATCTTCTTCCGTACTTAACAGTGGGCTTGCTGACCTGTCATATACTGTAGGTGTACATATATACATGCATATTTGTGTTCACATGTAAGTCTGGGAGGCATTTTTTTCTACTTTTATTAAAAATATTGCGTATTTATTCGTGAGCGGGTAAAATGAAAGAGTTCCGCGTCGCTTTGGGTGGTCTGTTTTTGTGTGTGTGCTTTGAGATTATCAGTCTGATTACCTAAAACATTTAAGTAGAAAAAAAATAACAACAAAAAAAAAACAACAGCAAATCTGTTATGGGGTAAACTGATTTCCTCTGCTCTTCCCAACTTATTTAAATGATTAAGACAAATCAAACCACAAGAGAGTCAACACAACTGCTTTAAAATCATTTTCAACATTTTCCCCCAACAGTAAGTTCATTTCTCAGAAACAATGCGCACAAACAGCAGAGCACCGCGGATTACCGGCGAAACCCAGCTCCTTTCTCAAAATCCTCAGTTTTCAGAATTTTGATTTTTGCTCTTGAGAAATGCACCAAAAACTGCAATAAAAACAAAAACAGACGATGGAACCATCAAGTAAAGGTCGGTGGGTCACTGTGACTGGATGTCAGTGGAGTTTGAACGCCTCATAATAATCTTATTCCCATTTTTTTTTTTTTTAATCAGGTGTGAACAGTCGCACCGTCAGCTGGTTGAGGTTTCTTAGGTTGAAGTCCGTGACCGGAAGTAGTGTAAGATGTGTAGTTTGACTCCGCTTTGCCACGTTTCACTAAATGATGTAATCTCTCCTGGTTGGGGCTCGACGGTTCCCTGCTGCAGCAGCCGCGCGCACGAACCAGCCAGTCGGACCCGCATCGACCACCAGCCGCCTGCTCGTTCAGTCGTTTCGTTGAACGACGGCCGACGCGTCTGTTTAGCCCGACTGAAGCCGAGCCGCGCACTTTGTGGTGTTTATCACTCCCCCACCCTCCCGTCCTAGCAGCTGGCTGATGTTAGCCGTTTCCTGGTTGAAGTTGCAGCCATTTTGGATTTTCACCGAGAAAACAAGCAGCCGGGTCGCGCTTCGGGGAGCGGTACAAGCTGGTCGTCGTCCCCGTTTTTCCTCAAGACTGCCCTGCTTTTCTGCGGACGGTGACACTACAAGTCCACGATGAATCCCGAATAGTAAGTACATCCCGAGTTGAAATGCCGAGGACTGCTGGTTCGGGTTAGCTCCGTGCTAACCAGTCGGCGCTGGGAAATAATGTGAAAAGCGGAGTGAACGTGGAGCATCAGCTGACTCGTGGCCTTCGTGAATACCTGAGTGCCTCCAGAACTTTGCTCTGCTTCGTGTAACATTGTGTCTGCTGTCCATTGATGGCTTATTAAGCAGCTGTCGGGGGACGGCTGGAGGGCTTCACTGACAGCCAGATTTCACTCTTTTAAGTTGTAAACACAGGACAAAAGGTGCCGTATCGAAGAGTTAGCTTGAACGTTAACTCCTGTTGGCTGGACAGCTGGTAAAAGACACAGCCATCATCTGCACTGGGCTTTAGATTGCATCAAGTCGAAATAAAAAGCTTGTTAGGGGCGCACAGAGGTTAGCAGCCGATTCAGACTCTTTTGGTGAATCTTGGCCAACTTTGGTCAGCTCTGCCTCCAAATGTAGAGCAGCTATCACGATCAAACCTGGTCTGGACTGAATCTTAGAGACAGAGCTTGTGATTTCCAAAAGTGTTTTTTTTGTTGTTGTTTTTTTTGTCTATTTGTGGAATTTAATTATTCATCTGTAAGTCGTCTAGAAATGGGAACTGAGTTATTTTCCATTGATCCTTTCAGATCAATCCATCACTGAAACTGTGGGGGGGGGGGTATTTCTCTTTTTCTTTCATTAAACACCAAAACCAAGAACTTCCACCAATTTCTGGTGTTTACTAGCAGCAGGTACTTGACTGCACTTTTCTGAGTTTAGTAAAACTGGGGTTAAAAATACAGTTTTGATGGATTAAATAAAAAAGAATTACTTCGTTTTCATTGTAGTTTTCTTTTTTCTGAGAAGGAAAAGTGGAAATTGGAAGAAAAAAAACCCAAAAACGTCGGTGAATGTCTTGCGAAAACCCAAATAACAATTTAAATGTTTTTCCAATAAGGCAGGGTTGAAAACCTGCTTATTCTGGTCAGACTGGGCCAGACTGTATTTCTTTTCACAGATTCGTTAAATTACATGTTTAAACTGTGGGTTTTTTTTATTTTTATTATTATTACTTTTATTCTGAGCAATAAATCTTTAAAATCCACAGCTCATGGACCGGTCCAACCTGTACTGAATTACTCTTGCTCTGATGTGCCATTCTTTCAAGAAACTCCCAAATACTGTCGAATAATCCATTACAGGTTCGACCGGTCTGTTTTGGAATTTGGACCAGATTAGGACAAATGTTGTCCAAATTCCTCATAATGTTAATAGTAACTTCAAACAAAGTGCCCAACAAATACAAGAAGATAAAATATAACCAGTGGAGTAGCTTTTCACTGAATTGCTGAATCAGAAGCTAACTTCTGGTTGTGGTTCAAAAATGCCGAAGCTAGTTGTTGATGGATGATGATCATTATAATGTACCAATGTGATACAGCGAAGCAGGTTTGCAGCAGGAGTTGTCCGTTGTTTACGTCAGGATAACTGTTTTTTGTTTTGTTTTGTTTTAAAGCTGGTTCTGGTGTTGTAAATGACTCAGTTTTCAGTCATATGCCCTAACAGCTCTCCACAGCCTCTCAGTCATGTGTGGGTCACATGTCACAGGACGGGCCCTGGATTTCCTCACAGCAGTGTTGAGTAATCAGCCAGTTGAGCTTCCCGTCTCTTTAGGTTTCCATTCACAAAGGTGGAACGGAGAAGTTTGGGAACAATCCGAAATTGGATGTCATCCAAGATTGTACTATGGCTTGTCCACGATGGCTTGCTCTGCTCAGTTAAATATTCCTCAGACACGATTCGGGGAAGTTTAGATGAGTTGAAGAACTGAGATTCGGCTGAGAACAATAAAACAAGAAAGCACAGCTTTTCTTCATTCGGCTGGTTTTGGCCTGCGTGTTCCTAAACTCGCACAGAACAGTGATTGGTCAGTATTCAATATGAAAAACCATTGTTCCCAGTCAGACGCTTAATGAAGAGAGCATGACTAGGATTCTTTTCACTGAGACTGGAGGGTGGATCCTCTTTGGGAAGACGAGATTTTACTCAGACGGATGAGGGCACATTGTTTTCATTTCTCTCTCGCCGCTCAGTCAAACAAAGTGATGAAACTAACAGGTTAAACAGTTGCCATAAAGTAATTATTAGGAAAGAGCAGCTTCCTGTGGTAACTGCTAGAAGAGCAGGAGTTGGTTTAGACTTGACTGTTGGCTGCGTGCCACCTTTTTGCAGGGTGTTGCTCACTGAATGGGCTAATCTGGGTATTATAACAGCAGGCCCTGCCCTATCCCTTAGTTGGACAGGTAGAAATTCAGAATTTGTCATGACAACTTTGCTTTTAACCCACATTTTCCTTCTGACATCTGAGGGAAAATTGGAAACCTGCGGTGGGTTCGTCTCTAGCTTTACAATGTAGGCCATTAAAGTCCATCCCAAGGAGTTTTACACTCCTGCAGGACATTTTCAAGTGTCTTGTTATCATATTATAACATACCTCACATTGCATCCAAACAGTGCTTTGAGATTGCAAGGTTTCCCCCGAAAACCTGCTAAGCCTGGTGGTTACAGCGCTCAGCAGTCATTCATCCAGCGGCCCGCCATGTTTTTTTAGTTAAAAAAATGCTTAAAGTTGACAGAAAATTAGAATAGAAGAGTAGTCTCTGAACACCGACTACAAGGTCTTAAAAATGCAAACATTTCAAAGGGAACCAAATAAATAAACAATGCTTAGCAGGGGCACAAGTAAAGCCCAGTGGCCTGCCAGGCTTGTAATACACTGGGGGAGACTCTGGGTTGTGATGGTGTTAATGTTGCAACATTGAGCCACCCTATATAACCGTTTCCAGTCGACAGACTGAGGAACTGAACTTGCGTTCTTTGAGTCAGCATAAAAAAGTTCAGGATGCTTCCTGTGAGCAGCACTGATCCACAGTCAGCAGCACAGATTTAGCTTTCAGGGCCGTAGCAGACCAGGCTTTAGAAAGTGCCACCTTCTTTTGCTTAGGACTTTGGGAATAGTTGACACAACTGTTACATGATCCCAGTAAACAGGGTCTGCAGTCCCTGTTGCAACATATGACCAATGTGTGCTGCTTCTGTCTTCTTGGCCTTTCCCAAGGTTTTTCTGTTGACTTCACGGGTCCAGTCACATGATCAGGGACCAGTCAGCTTTACCGTGCTTTTTCTCTACAGTTTAACTCCGATGATTTTTCTGTTTCCCCGGTAAAAATCCAGTCTCAACTGCTCTGCAAACCGTCACAGAAACGAAAGGGTTGATCTGAGAGGTCGAGAAGAGCCCGGGCGTCTCGAATCATTCCTCAGTGACTGCTGTTAACTGTGAATAATGTGTAACTTGCTTAGTTAGCACTTCTAACCATGTTTATATCCCCTCTTTCACAGTGACTATTTATTCAAACTGCTCCTGATTGGTGACTCTGGCGTTGGAAAGTCTTGCCTTCTTCTCCGGTTTGCCGTGAGTTTTCCAGAAAATCACATTGCAGAACATGGAAAGAAGTGAACAGGATATGTGAGCCATCTGACCAGCTCTTTCTCTCTCTCTCTCTAGGACGATACATACACAGAAAGTTACATTAGCACTATTGGTGTGGACTTCAAAATACGAACCATAGAATTAGATGGAAAGACCATTAAACTTCAGATTGTAAGTATCCCACAGGTTCTTTCTTATTTGTGGGTTTTTCTTGGTCAATATCTTGGTGTTCACTATTTAATTTGTATTTCTGGAAGCAGTTATGAATGAGTGTGTTTTCACCCTATAGCCCGGTTGAGTGCGATTGGGGGCAAAGTTGCAGCATTTGCTAAATTTTCAGCTGCTGCAGTTCTCTTTCACACTGTTGCCAAACAAACCAAACTAATTTTAAAAATCGATCCCCTCGCTTATGGTGGCGTTGCACCAACAATCACTGAGGGTTCCTTCTACAGGAATAGAAACAAAAATGGAGTGGCGTGAGATTTGGTAGTCTCTTCTGTCTTTGGCAAAAGACCACGCGCCATTTCTCCTGCTGGCAATGGCATTTGTTTTGTTTCAATTTACCCAGAATGCCCTGCGCTGTACTCAACGTCCTGCTTTTGGAGCAGTCTTCTTTGTTTTTTTTTTTTTTTTTTTTTTTTTTAGTCCGCGTCAGATTTCGATCACGCATTCACAACTCCCCAACTGAATCGGAACTTCTATAACTGGTTGAACGGGAGTTGATTAAACCTGGTGGACTAAACCTGGTGTGAATGCACACTTACACATTCAAGCACAGAGTGTCGGGAACGTCCCCGTGTTTATGCCACAGCGTGTTTCCACTATGACCAGTGTGCAGTATCTCTTATCTCATTACCATGTTCGGGCTTTACTGTCTGTAATCACATTTTGTCCTTTTCACCCAGTGCCCTCTCAGAGCTGCTGGATTCAGCTCTCCGCGATTAGAAGGATTTTCCACTAGTAACCATTATGTGGCGTTTTAGAACCCGCTTCACTCGCATGCCAAGCGAGTCCGGCTGAAAAGTAGGACTTAATGCATCGATACTCGCGGATGAAAAATCTATGCTTTCTGAAAGAAAAAAATATTGATAAATATTGTAGAATTGATCAAGTTGCGCAGCCCTATTCTTTCAACGCTTAAAACCCATGTTCACTAACAGAGGCTGCAGTATTTATCGTAAAGGGCCGTTGGCGCAAAACGACAACCTCGCTTCTGTCAAGGGGCCAAATACCAAAAAAGAGCATAGTTGCCAATTGGAATATGGTAAAATCGTAAAAAATTAAAAAGCATTTTAAAATATAACTTTTTTGGACTCTGAATTGACCAATAACTTCAGCCTGCCCTATTTGAAGCAGTCATATTCAAGTCCAGATGTACTGCAGAATACGACAGTGGCCGTTTAATTATTTATCTGTTTGTATATTTAATGGTGTGAGCTTGGGCCTGGTCGACGGTGTCAGTTACAGCAGAGGAGCTGGGGCACAATAAAAGCAACAAACCTTCAACTTAAAGCGGAGTCGAGCTTGCTTGTAAAAGCAGAAGGTTGTCGGTTAAAACACAGCAGATGTAAAACGCCCTGTACGGTTTCTCAGCAGTAAAAACTCATGCAGAACTCTTTCTATATTCATCTTTTTAAATATTTCGTTTCACTATAGATGGGTATTTGTAGTGCAGATCATGATTTGTGGTTAGAAAGTTTAAACTTTTTTTTTTTTTTAAAGCAAATAAATAACCTAGTTATATTTGCACATATAAAATTTTGACTCAGAGTTTTCCGTATCATTTTCATTCCCTCCGGGGTGCCTTGCTTAGGGGTCTGCGGCTGAATAAATCGAGTTTAATGCCTGACATATTAAAACTGGGTTGATGTCCATTTGGAATCAAACCAGTTATTGTTTATCGAAGTTATTCTGTGCTTATAGATTCACTAATCTATAAGTACAGAATAGCAACAATGTCAAACAAGCTTCTCCGCCACTTCAGTTCCAATTTACAGTGGAGAAACCGTAAATGATCCAAGACGGTTCGAAGGACTCAAAGGAAGCTCTGGATAAACATCAACTAAGTTCAGGGCGATCATTTTTATGTCTTTGTATAATTGTGTAGTTTAGTGGCTTTGTACATTTTCAAATAAAATCAACATGTATTCCAGTTCCCACTCCTTATCTGTTATTTTTTTTGTTTGTTTGTTTGTTTTTTCAACAGTGGGATACAGCGGGACAGGAGAGGTTTCGTACAATCACATCCAGCTACTACAGAGGTGCTCACGGTATCATTGTAGTCTACGATGTCACAGATCAGGTTGGTCCCGCTTTACACTGACGTCTCAGTACACATGGATGGATGTAGCTCAAATGGCATCTACTCCATGTATCCACGTTCCAGATGAATGTGGATGATCGTCACAATCCAATACGTTGTTAAATCTGTTGCAATTTAACAATCCTCTATTGCTAAATGGAGGATCGCTGTCAGAAGTCATGTTTTTGTTTGCGGAAGCTCCAAGGTTCCTTCTGAAGTCCCAGAGATATTTTCTTGTATTGGTAACGTTGCTTCTCACGACAGAAAAAGGGGATCGTAAAACATCTGGGTGATGGCTTGTAAAACTTTTCATAGCTGTTAAACTGTTCCACTTTTCATTCATAAAGGATGAATGGATTGAATAGAATTTTCAAGCTATCGTAAGGTCATGTAAAAGTCAACTTGGAAGGGAAAAAGAGATCTGGTTTTGAGATGTTTTCGTTTTAAAGTGTGACTGCTCTTATTTTTGTTGAGCCACGTTCACATTGTGATACCACCGAATGCAATCCAGTGTAACCAGTGCTTATTCTGCAAATCAGGCAATACCGGAACGCAAACAGTGATGTGAGACGAGGGTTAACTGAGGTCAACAGGTTAAAGGTGGAAAGCCGTCACTGCAAGCCCAACATAACTCACCTTCTCCATTGTGAAACAGAGTGATGGCAGCATAGTGATGGCAGCATAGTGCTGTGCAGCGATAGCAGAAATCCATCCCCACAGCATCTTCCCCTCTTGATCATCTTTTAGAACATGGAAGCTGCTCAAACTACAGTCATTCAGTCACATGGGAATGTGTTGGGAGCTACCTGACCCTCATGCTGAACTAAACCAATTTCTCAGCGCGTGTCGGAACTAAACCAGCCTCTACTGCTGCAGTGGTCTAACGTTGATCTGCTTCCTGTTTCAGGAGTCCTTCAATAATGTCAAACAGTGGCTACAGGAGATTGACCGCTATGCCAGTGAAAATGTCAACAAGTTATTGGTTGGGAACAAGTGTGACCTGACAACGAAGAAGGTGGTGGATTATACAACAGCAAAGGTAAGTACTTCAGTACTAGTGCTTCCCAGATCTGCACATAGATTTGGGAACTTTATGCAAGAGTTGAAGATGCAGAGCCTCTTAGCGAAGGAGGTCTTCCACTAAACTCGATTCTGGCTTCAGTCATATTTTTGAAGCAAATGTTGTGTTGAAACTAAGCGGGCTTCTGCTGTGGGAGACCTGACATGCAACGAGCGGCGACATTTCCATCACTTCTGTTCTCAGCTGGATAAACAATATCGGAATGTTGTCAATATGATGTGTCGCCACGAAACAGGAAGTCTGTCAGGTCCGTTGTGTTGAGCCTTTGCAACTGCGTCATTGTAGGGGCCGTGATGGATGTCAGGAATGAGGGATGGGGGTTCTGAACAGAGTGAGGGAAATTTTTTTTTTCCCCATGTAGTTTTTGCCAATTTAACCATGAATTCTGCTTGTTCAAGTCAAGCTAATTTGTCTGTCAATGTACCACTGCTGGTTGGGGCTCATAGGCGGCGGTATTTACAAAAGTTTGAAATGGCTAGTTTAGAAAACGACCCATGCCTCCTCTTATCTCCATCTTCGCTGCAAACCCACCAGTCATTATGATCGACTGCTGCTATCCATTGCTGCCATATCTTTCCTCATGAGAAGTTATACATTAAAGTGACAAGTTTGCTTTTGTATGTTTATGTCGCCAACCTCTCAGCATCCTCCGACCATTTTTAAAGTGAAATCCACTAAATAAAAGCGATGTTGGGCTACCAGATGTGTTTTTTGATGGGTTTTACAAGAGCGCATCAGTTGTCTTGACCTCCGTCATGACAGAGAGGGCCGAGTTCTGAAGAGCGTGACATCGCTACTGTCTGACGAACAAAAGCGAACATTTAGAAGAAACGGCGCAATGCATATGGAGTTTGATCAGGCTATTGATGTGAACGGAAATTATTGGGTTAGGCAAGAGCTGGAATGTCTGGAAGGAAGCAGCAGAAGAGATCAGTGGTGGAGAAACAGGGAGGATTCCTGGACTGTCTGGAAAAGGATTGGAGAAGTTTTGAATCTGGTTCACATGTTTGCCAGGTCTCGAATAAGATGGAAGTATCAATGATCCATCAGTCCCTCTTTCCATACAAGTATTTTAAAGCTGTGTTGCTGTAAAAGTTGAAAAAATGTCCAAAAGTTTCCGGAGAGTTGTGATCGGAACCTTTCTCTCTGCCTTGCACGTTCTGGGAATGCTGTGCAGAAAGGAAGAGAAGGATAAGGAAGATTTTCTGTGTTGAACCAGTTTACAGCGAGCCACACGAAGGAGATGCTTTTCTCCACTCTATGTTTAGATTACAATAGCAGATTTCTATTAAATGAAAGCCATCTGTTTCTCTTCTCTCCCGTTTTGCCATTTTGCTAAACCCAGCGTTGTGTTCGCAGGAGTTCGCGGACTCTCTGGGAATCCCCTTTTTGGAAACCAGCGCCAAAAACGCCACCAACGTGGAGCAGGCCTTCATGACCATGGCCGCCGAAATCAAGAAGAGGATGGGCCCCGGGGCCACGGCCGGAGGAGGAGAGAAGCCCGTCGTGAAGCTGACTCCAGGCACCACTGTAAAGCCTTCATCAGGAGGATGCTGCTGATTCACGAAGCGCCACTCCCTCCCTTTACTCTGCAGGCCCCCGTCCCAAGCTCCACTGTGTCCCCACACAAACCCCCCCACCACAGCAGACAGGACAGCGAAGGCTCGATTCATGTGTGTGAGAACAAGATGAAGTTTGTACTGTACATACTGTAGCCGCTCTACCAAAACCAACAGAATAATCTTTCTTGTCTTGCTGTCCTGCTGTTGACTAATTAGGCTGATAGGCGACGATTCGACCGACTCCCCTTCTCAGACCGGTCAAAGACTTTCATTCGGCCCTGTGAATACAGCTTCATGAGAACACTGTGTGCATGTGCGTG
This sequence comes from Poeciliopsis turrubarensis, assembly GCA_010277015.1. Classification (NCBI taxonomy): domain Eukaryota; kingdom Metazoa; phylum Chordata; class Actinopteri; order Cyprinodontiformes; family Poeciliidae; genus Poeciliopsis; species Poeciliopsis turrubarensis. The sequence goes on from VMRN01000067.1 coordinate 703,154, forward strand.
TGGGTGGGTGTGTGTGTGTGTGTGTTTTCATTCCTGCAGCAGGGTTGGTAAACCAATTGGGTTCATTAGGGTTTCTGTTGCTTTCCTCTCTTTCTGTGATCGTTTCTTGTCTTACTGTCATCTTTTTTTTTATTATTTTGTTTTTCCTCAGCACCTGTCTCCCTGTCCCCGTCTGAAGGTGTTTTAAATTTTTTTTCATACCAACTTCTGCTCATCATCATCATCTCAGCTCATCTAAAGTCCAGTGCAACATCAGTATATGTACATAAACATTATGTATATATATATATGTACAATTGAGTTAGCCAGTTCTCTTGTGTCTGACACATTCCTGAATTGGTCTTTATCTCTGCATTCGATTTGTGGCTGAAGACAATTGTAAGTTTCTTGCTCAACATGTAACACTTAAACGGAAAATAAATATTGTACTACCATACTGTACCACATGGGCTGATCTTTTTTTTTTTTTTTAATTTCTTGATGCACACATTCATTCTGGACCAATATGGAGTTTATGGGTTTTCCACTTCCAAAAGTTAGTCCGTTCAGTTCCTTATCCGTTCAGTTGTTTATCCGTTTGTCCGGCTTCTTGTTTTTTGTCCACCCATCCCTGAGTCGCATCATGCTGCCTTTTTGTTCATCCATTACTTTGTCCGTCTGTCTGTCCGTCATCGGTTCTTCTGTTTGGTTCATAATCAAACATTCAGCCTGGCTTTTCTTCAGGTTCCACATTTAAAGCCTGAAGGCCTGACCGCTCTACCATGTGTTAATAGTGAATACTTGATTTCTTCACAAAAGGAATTTGTATGTTTAAAATGTAGGGTTGCACCAAGAAATTGGCCCCAATTTTCTTAATTTTGGGAAATCTGTGATTGGCAAAGGTCTCAAAAAAAAAAACCCTGCTTTGTCATTGCCGTTACATTTAACTTAAAAAAAATTGGTATTGCTCAGGCCTTTAATTTAAAGATCGAGGCTCAGCCGGAAAACCGCAATCGGTGCATCCCTATTGAAAAAGGATGGTTATTTGGGGAGACGTAGATTTACTCTACTCATCTACTCTTTGAGTGAAAAAGTGAGATGGACATGAACAAATGCAGCTTCCTTGATGTCAGAGTTGGGAGAGCTGCGAGATGTTTGGTATGTCGTTCGTGGATAAGAATGTCAGAACAGTGCTCCATTGTTCAACACAATAGCCAACCTCAGACTGAGAGTGCTTCAGTTTGTTTTTTCTTCAAGAAAAATGCCAGAAAACCCCAGCTTGTTGCTGAATATAGAGAGAGGGAGAGGGCGGCATTATACGGGATATTTTCTGGAAAGTTATAAGACGGGAGTACAGGACAAAACAAGGAATAGGAGCGGATGACACATCATTGTTAACCAACAAAAAACAAAGTTTTAAACACGCAATTAAATGAAGAGGATAAATGAAAGCGATTTTGGACTGAACTGTTGGGTGTTTAGATTTACCTGGTCTTTAGTGACCTCTGCAGGCATTTAATGGAAACTGCAGCACGATGGAGAAGCTTGCTGGGAGAAATGAGCCTTGACTGGACAAGAATGGAAGCAAAGGGGGCAACTTCCATGAAAAAAACACCAAGAACAGACTGAAATAGACTCCGCTGGAAGAACGAGGATGGGGCAGCAGGGGACGGGCTAATGGTCTTTTCTCCCATGAATCGTTCTCATTGTTTCAGAAAGAAAGGAACATTAAAGATGAGCGCCACCATGAGGCCAGAGAATCCTGATCCTGTCCATGTGGAGTCGTTTCATATCCAAAGAAGTGAGCCTCCTTCTATCCTGCCAAATAAGGCTTCTGTGAATACAGAGTGTGGTCAAAACATCCCAGCAGCAGGGCTGGCCCCAGGCAATGTGAGGTAAGCGGCTGCTTCGGGCCCCCACACCACCAGGCCCCACCCCCCAAAAGAAATAAACTAGCATGATAGAAAAAAAAATTAACATTGAATAATGCAAAGTAAATACTACACTGTTTTTTTTTGTTTGTTAGTTTGTTTGTTTGTTTTGTTTTGTTTTTAATTTGCAGATGATAATGATTAATCTCTTGCTGTCTCTGTTGGGGAAATTTAAGACCTTAAATTTACTGTTTATCAGTTGATGTGACTTTCAACTAGTTAAAATAAAATGGCACACGTAACATATCACTCTGCATTCTAAACTCCAAAATTATTTTATTTATTTGTCACTCGTGTAAGGTTGAAACAAACAGTCATAATAGTACTTGTATAATGTATCCTCATTTTAAATGATGCTAATGACAGCAGGTATGTTACACTCATAGAGTAGCGTAGGAATTATGAATCAGCTGGTGTTGATGTGTTGGTGTGGAAACACCCCCAGAAAAAGCTGCCCCAAAAAGGCTGGGACCGGCCCTGTCCCACGGGGTCGATTTCTTCCGACAACTCATAGGACAAGGTTTGCTCCCAGAGGGTGATTTCCGTGCAAAAGCGCATTTCCATAAAAATCAGACTAAGCTTTTATTTGGAAGATCGCAAATAAAAGCGATCTTTTATTTGCCATAAAAGATCGCAAATCTTTTTTTTTTTTTTTTTTTTTTTTAAAAAAAAAAAAAAAAAAAAATTTTTTTTTTTTTTTTTTTTAGTTTATCGCAGAAACGCTGGTGAAAAAAAAACAAAAAACAAAAAAATGACTAAAAAGGTCCAAGCCAAAAACTCTCCATTTATTTCTCAGCCAGCTGTACATTCCTGGCTTTTTTTATTTTATGTTATTTTATTATCGTTTCTTCATCCTTCAGACTTTACAGAAATAAATCATAGATTTGGCACAGAGCTCTATAAACACAAATTCTCCTAATGCAAAATAATATCTTCAGAGCTGACTCGTATTCTGGCATCTTCTTGTATCAATAAATCATTTCCGACGTCACGCCTTCGCGGGAAAACACCTGGCTGGGGTCTTGCATTTTCCAGAAAGAGGGGGAGACTCTTATCTCAGACTACAAAATATTTTTCCATTAGATCATATTTTGTCTAAAACTATACAGATATTAATTAGTGTCTGTTAAATGCAGATGCACATTCGTGTCTAATTTTCTGCGAGCATTGTTTGGTAGATCTCCGACGTCATCCACCGCGTGAAGTCATCCTCTCGTTCTGGTTTTAGGGATAATGGTTTGCTCTCAACTGGCGGGAAACGTAGAAACCCCGCCCCTCCGAACGTTCCGCATCTGCGCCAAGTGAGACAAGTTTGCCGGAAAACACAATTCTTTGCCTTTCACAATAAAAGTCCATGTCGGCATAGGAGCTCGTTCTTCAACGTGGTGGTTTACGCGGACACTTTTATTTTGAAAGTCAGTGATCGGATGCGCAGCAAACGTTTGTCGCTGTGCTGCGAGGCGGATGGCGTTTCTCTCGAACCAGCGGTGTGTTCGAACCCAGACTGATTTTATTTAGCTATATTGTGTTTCAGTGTCGCTCTCTTTGAGCTAAGTTGTACATGTGTGCTGTGGAAGCAGGTTTTTCCTCAAACATACAGTTATACTTGACCATTCGGCGGCTTTCGACCCGGACAACATGGCTGCTTGAATAACCTGAGCGTGTTACTAGGTTTGCTGAGCAGAAACTGTTCGGAAAGTTGTCTGAAAACTGAAATTAGCCCTTTTAAAAATATATTTCTACAACGGAGTCGTCTTTCTTCGTCGTGGACCACAATGAGCAGGTAAGCGAGTCTGTCTTTTACGTCGAAAAGAAACGCGCCCATTAATAGCTGTTCATAATAAAAACTTGGAACATTTTGACACACAAGTCAATGTTTGCTTGTCGTTCACCGAGTTACATCCTTTATTTTGAACTCAAATGTATAAACAGAGAGTTGAATGCATATTAGATGAGAGACTATTTGGGAGAAATGAATAGAAAAAAAAAGATCTGCAGGGATGTGAAGCCTCATAAAGTTTGTTATGAAGTCAAATCAATGGGAGGAAGGATCTGTGATGACTCTCCTTTGTGCACATAGGATGCAGTAGGGTGTCACTGAAGGAGCTTTGGTTTTACAGCAGCTTCCTATATTCTCACATTGCTGAAGTATTAACAAGGATTGCAATCAACTGTTGGCATTTGGGCTTTAAAGAAGTTTCTTTCTGAATACGCTGCCCAGAATCAACAACCTTGATACTGGGCAGACCTTTATACTCGGACCTCGTGGAGGCCGATGAGATCACATTATTGTCTGATCAGCCAAAGTTAAGAAAGTCAATTTATCTGTGCACACCGACCCGATACTGAATGCCCCCCGCCCCCCGGCACAACTCGTCTCTGTTAAAAGCTTCCAGCACTAAAGGAAATTGGAGTCTGACGGATGTTTTAAACCCTAATTTGATCCAAGAATGACATTATGCATGTGGTTCCACAGAGCCATTATGCAGCTAAAAGCCTATATTTGCCAAACATTAACCACTGCATTGTTGAACCTCGCCCCCTTCACTCATTACACATCCTGTGTTTTTCTTTCTGTTCAGCATCAAGGAGGAAACTCGAAGTGCGTCCCCTCAGTGCCCCAAACCGGATGAATCCGAGGAGCCCCACGGTACGGCCATGGAGACCGCAGGAGGTCAGCCAGGTAAATTATCATGTTGTGTGTGTATTTAATGGATTCAACAGGTTGATTTAACTCTGAAGAAATTCACCACCAGAGGGTGTTCTGTTTTCCCCACTCTAGACGGGAGCGTGAAGTCGGAGAACGTTCCCGAGGTGGTCATTACCAAGGAAATGGAGGAGGAAGAGAACCAGCTGAAGGAGGAAGGGGAGCGAAAAGAGAAGGAGATGATGAAAAAGGTGCACAGCTTCCTCCGCAAAACCACACATTATTTGCTGTTACTCTGCATGTGTGTGCAGATCAGAGTTGAGCAGCTGCTTGACGTTGTTTGACGAAATGTCTAAAGGCGCAGGAATCATTTGAGAGGGACTCGCAGGATGTGCGCTTAAAGAGACTCCAGCATCTGCTCCAGAAGAGCAACATCTACTCTAAATTTCTGCTGACAAAGATGGAGCAGCAGCAGAATGAGGTAATGTGCGCGTGTGTTTACAAAAGGTCAGGCGTTACGACCACTGGATGCTAATGCCTGACTCTGTGTTTCAGGAGAAACTCAAGAAGGAGAGGCTGGAGAAAAAGGCCATGAAGGTGAGCAACTGGCGACTGGGAGAATTCAGCTTAGCAGCGACCAACCCGTCTCATCACAAACTGTTTGGTTTTTGTTGGTTTAGGCTGGTGGTGGTGCAGAGACGCGGACAGGTGAGCTGAAGCTTTTGCTCCTTCAGAGACATCATTAGAAGACGTCGAGGATCCCAACCGTCAAATTTGTTCCTCTCCATCTAGATGCCAAGAAGAAGAAGAGGAGGAGGGAGGAAGACTTTAAAATAGCTGATGTTATGACTAAAGAAGTATGTCTACTTTCTTGCTCCTTGCTTTGTCCCGTTTTCCTCCTGACTCGACGTCTGCTTCATATGTTTCTTTTTTTTTTTTTTTTCTTCTTTTTTTTTTTACAGGAAATCATGTCTCAAGCGAAGAGATCAAAAGTGGAGAAAGGGGTAAAGCTGCTTTTACTGTGACTGCTCCATCTTCTATGATTCAAACTACTTGTATTCAGGCTTTAATCCAACAGTAACGCTACAATAATAGGTTAGTGTTTCTCATGCAGATGGAAAGCACTAACTGCCAGTCTGATGAAAGCTTTCTTTTGCAGTTCTGTTCACCTGGACAGAATATTTTGAAAATGGGATCCCAAAAGCATAAAGTGAATCTTTATGATGTTCTCATATTTGATCTGTAAGCCTCATTCTAAAATAATTTGATAAGAATCAGAACTGTCCTCCATAAATATTCAATATCCATGACTGATGAAGGCCAGATCAATCATATGTCTCTGAGTCATAAATTTGAGCAATCAGGACCCATTTTTTTGTAAACCTGCAGACTTGACCTGGTGTGTGTCAGCACCGGTCGATCGCTGGTCTCCCAAAAGCGAGGAAGCTGGGACATGTCGAATTGTTCTGATGACGTGCAGGAAGACGGGGAAAAAAAAGCAAAAGAATCTTCTCTCAGCGATCAGTCTGTGTCGATCGGTTCCATCACCTTCACCGCTTCTTTCCAGAAGAAACTCGACGCCGAGGATATCGAAAAAATGAGCGACTCCAACGAGGAAATCAAGAGCCGGCTGTCGGAGACGGTTCGAGAGAACGCCAAGCATCTCCTGGACCCCGACAGGAAGGTGAACGGGCAGCCAGTCCCCGTCCAGCAGCCCCAGCTGTTCACAGGCGGGGTGATGAGGTGGTACCAGATCGAAGGCGTGGAGTGGCTGAGGGTGAGCGGGGTGCGGGTCCGGATGTGGCGGGGGCGGGTTTGGAATCGCTCCTGGTGCCGCGTGGTTACCCAGCAGTCTCTATTCCCCTCTGTGCTGCAGATGCTGTGGGAGAACGGCATCAATGGCATCCTGGCTGACGAGATGGGGCTGGGGAAGACCATCCAGTGCATTGCCCACATCGCTATGATGGTAGAGAAGAAGGTGATGGGCCCCTTCCTGGTGGTGGCTCCTCTCTCCACAGTACCAAACTGGATCAGCGAGTTTAAGCGCTTCGCACCAGAGGTAACGGGACGAAAGCTGGGAAGCCTCTCTGTGTCTGCCGGTGCCAGACGTAAGAGCAGCAGTCTGATTTGCGTTGCGCGTCTTTCCCCAAGATATCAGTGATGCTTTATCACGGCACTCCGCCAGAGAGGTCCAAGCTGCTGAAGCAGGTCCGCAGGTCCCAGGGGCCACTCAACATGTTTCCAGTTGTCATCACTTCCTTCGAGATCTCCATGATTGACCGAAAGTTTCTGCAGGTAAGCCCTCCACACTCGAATCACCTGCTGGATGTTGGAAGTATTAGTGAAGACAGGATTCGGGAATCTACGCTTTCTGCCTCAGCATCTCCAGTGGAAGTACCTGATAGTGGACGAGGGCCACAGGATCAAGAACCTGAACTGTCGGCTGGTGCGCGAGCTGAAGATGCTGCCCACCGACAACAAGCTGCTGCTGACGGGCACGCCGCTGCAGAACAACCTGGCTGAGCTCTGGTCCCTCCTCAACTTCCTCCTCCCAGAGGTCTTCGATGACCTGAAGAGGTGATTATAGATCTGCACGTCTAGACCTGGGTGTGGAGTCCCTCTCAGCATGAGCAGCTTGTCTTTCTATCCTGTTTTTGACCAGCTTTGAGTCCTGGTTTGACATCAACTCCCTCGGTGAGGGTGACGACGTAGTAGTGGCAGAACGGGAGCAGAACATCCTGAGCATGCTGCACCAGGTGAGGCAGAGAGAACGGGAGGGAGGCAGAGGAGGGAGCATCCTTCATCGTTTCCATGTTTTCTGTCTCAGATTCTGACCCCGTTCCTCCTGAGGAGGCTGAAGACAGATGTGACTCTCGAGGTTCCTCCCAAGAAGGAGATCATAGTGTACGCCCCTCTCACCACAAAGCAGGAGACCCTGTACAGCGCAGTCGTCAACAAGACCATAGAGAAGGTTCTGGGAAAGGAGAAGGTAAGGGCTGCTGACAGCATCGGGATTTCTCCACCAATAAAAGCTTCCGGTGTCAGGAGTCCTCCGGTTTTTCCTGTCAGAAAGAGGCTCCTGTGCCGGTGACGCCAGACGGCAGACCAAAACGTCGCACTCGTAGATCAGTGGACTACAGTGAGACGGAGAGCGACACACAGGCGGCTCTGATGAAGTACCTGGAGAAAGTCCGTAAGGAGGCCGAGAACAGGTCAGGAACCGCCCGGCGGGGTTTTCCCGAGAGTAATACAAGCCGATCCGCAGACGTTTCGCATGACATCGGCATCTGTTGAGGCGGTCTGCAGAATGCTCCGCATTCGTTGCGTACAAGACGAGCTGAACCATTTCTCCGAACCTCCTCAGCCCCTCACCGCCGGTGCTGGACATTTCCACCCCGCCGGACGCCGACATCACGTTGAAGTTGCAGAATGTGCTGATGGTGCTGAAGAGATGCTGTAACCACCCGTACCTGGTGGAGTACCCCCTGGACCCGGTCACACAGCAGTTCAAGGTGACCTCGCTGTGATTTCTCTTGGAGCCGGTTGAGCTGCAGACCAAAGTTTCTAGAGATGAAAGACGATTTTTAATTTTTTTTTGTTTTGTTTTGTTTTAAACTATCTCTGCAGATTGATGAGCAGCTGGTTCAGACCTCAGGAAAGTTTCTCATACTGGACAGGCTGCTGCCTGCTCTGAAGAAGAGAGGACACAAGGTAGTCATGTTTCCAGAAGATGTCAAATGTTAGCAGCTTGTTCTGCCTGTCAGTTCTCCTCCCACGTCGTCTCAGCCCTGTGTGGAGGCAGCAGAATCTCACGTTCAGTCTCTGATCGTCCTTCCGTTCTGATCATTGCACTTGCTCCACTGTTTTGACAGGTTCTGATCTTCAGCCAGATGACGTCCATCTTGGATATTCTGATGGACTACTGCTACCTCCGAGATTTCCGATACAGCCGGTTAGATGGCAGCATGCCGTACACCGAAAGAGACGAGAACGTAGGTTTGAAATGATGGAGAACTATTGATTTTTATTGTTGTTCTCTGAGGCAACAAGGTTTCCTGTCGAAACAACAGAATTACGATTTTAGGACCGACTGGGGGATGCAAGACGGTGCTTTGAAAAACTATTCACACCCTGTCATTTTTTTTATTAATTTATGTCACTGACTTAAATATTTATTTATTTATTTATTTATTTATTTTTAAATAACTTGCCACTTCTGTCACTTTGTGTGGATCAGTCTATTGAAATCCCAATAAAATTAAGACTGCAATGTGTCCAGTGAATTGAATTTTTTGCATGAAATGGAACGTACGCTGCTGCTCTCCATCAAGTCTTTTAAAATCTGACGATGACGTTTGCTTTCCAACATGATCTCCTTTTCTCTTCCAGATCCAAAAGTTTTTCACTGACCCAGAGGTGTTCATCTTCCTGCTGAGTACCAGGGCAGGAGGACTTGGAATCAACTTGACAGCAGCTGACACAGTTATCATCTTTGACAGTGATTGGGTATGCCGGAACCTGAGGAACGAGCTAAAATCTCTTGTACTCTAGTTTGTTTGTTTTTTGTTTTTTTTCTCCTCGTCTCGTTTCCTTTTAAGTTGGGAGCAAAACGAAAGTCTGGAACCCAAAGGCAGGGTTACGATTCCCTTTCCCTTCCTGCTTTAGAACCCCCAGGCGGACCTGCAGGCTCAGGACCGCTGCCACCGCATCGGACAAACCAAACCCGTGGTGGTGTACCGCCTCGTGACGGCCAACACCATCGACCAGAAGATCCTGGAGCGGGCGTCGGCCAAGAGGAAGCTGGAACAGATGGTTATCCACAAGAGTAAGCGTCGGCTTGGGCACCTTCCCGCTCGTCCCTGACCTTCCCCGACCTCACCTTGGCGCTGCTCTTTTTCCCAGAAAAGTTCAAAGGTGGGAAGGCGGAGCTGAATCAAAGTAAGAGCTGCATCGATCTGGACGAGCTGCGGGACCTGCTGCAGGCCAGAGGCCCTGAGAAGTAAGACCACTGCGCCAACGTAGCGCAACGCAGCGCAACCAGGCTCGTCACGATGACAAATATTCCCGGATGATAAATCGTCCCGGAAGTTAATGCGATAAACGGCAACACAACAGTAGGCGATATTCTTGTGTTGAAACCATTTTCAAGTCATATTAGTGCAAGAACACATTCTTACAGATCAATAAACTTTACATTCTGATGAATATTTAACATTTTTTTAAATATCCACAGTAAATTTAAAAAAAAGAAACAAAAACATCAAATGAGTCATGAAGTCTCTGAAAACAAGAGCTAGTCGAGACCACAGCTCCAGACTGAAGACTTATCATCCAGTTTTTTGGTAGAAAGAGAGAAAAACGGCAAATTATGCAAGCGGTAATGATTGAGCTTGTTTTAATTTTTATCCTGCGATTTAATTGATTTCTTGACTATCGTGACAGGCCTAAGCGCAACACAACTCAACACTGCATCGCAGTGCAGCACCCGGCATGCAGTCACTGCAACAAGTAGCTCTTTAACCCGGGAACTCTTGGTGTGTTTGTTCAAATTAGGGAGGTGAAATCCTCACAAGGAAAGGTGATCAGTGACAAGGATCTGGAGGCCTTACTGGATCGCAGCGACTTGCTGGGTGAGGAGCGACCTCGCTCTGGTTTTCAGGATAAATTTCTGCGCACCTCCTGACGTCTACATCAGACACTGACCTGTGTTTTTTTTTTTGTTTGCTTGTTTGTTTGTTTTTTTTAACTGTAACTTGTCGTTTCCAGACAACCGAAGGAGCATGAAGGAGAAAGTGGGAGTCTTCAGAGTGATCGACGCCAAAGAGTCATCAGAGATCACGCTGACCTGAGAAGCCGTTCGACGCCCAGTCCGCTGCCGCCTTGAGGAAGACCACCGCGACATTCTCCGATGGTCTGGGAGTTGCTGTTTTGTTCTGTTGAGTTGCTGTAAGAATGCTTGTTTGTCAGTAAATGTTATGAAGAGATTGTGATATTAAAAATGTAAGAAGACATTTAAAGGAATTGACCTCGTGTTTTGTTCCATTTTCAATGTCGCGACCCTGCTGGTGATCCCCAATCTGGAAATTTAACAAAAGCAGAAAGTACTGTCAATAATCAGCCACATGGTAACCAGATGCTGCAGGGTCAGAGGTCAGAGGGTGTGTCCCTTGGATGAGAACGATGCCAGCGGTTCAGCGAAAGAAATTAGAATATCTTGGAAAAAGTCAAATATTTCTTTCTCTTATTTATATATAAAAGTATGAGCTGATATCTGTGGACATTTAGAAAAAAAAAAAACTTTGATCCATAAAGCTGTTGCATCTTTTTAATTTAAAAGAAGTAAAGCATCTTAAAGGGGAAGTATTATGTGCTCCAGGCACAGTATCATTTTCAGACACAATCAAGCAATTATGCCACATATCAGTTGCTATAAAAAATCCCCTAAATATCAAACCTGATTGTAAAGAAATTTGACTTCACAGCTTAAAAGCCTTGAAATTGAGCATCATCAACTGAACATTCTTGCTCTCCTATGAACGTCTTCATTAACGTAGGAAGCAGTCCTACACCAGCTCTGCTTCGCTTTTGAGCATCCGTCTTCTCAAACCCCAGTCGGTCGCGACAGGCGGCTGCTTGTACTGAACCAGGTTCTGGTTCTGCTGGAGGTCTCGTTCTGTTGGAAGTGGAGTTTTTCCTCTCCACTGTCGCCCCATGCGTTCCCGGTACTGGGGGGAGGTGTTGCAGTAAAGTCGACAGCGCAGCCCATGTGATTGCCTTCTACAGTCTCGTTCTGTAAGATGCCTTCATGTATTGTTTTCCAGTTTCAGGGTATTTGAAAATATGGCTTGGTGCTTTAAGAGCGGGACAGGGTGTGTCCATGTCACCTGCTGAGGCGCATTCATCCTGAAAAGACACACCCTGTGTATTATCTCAACGCCAACACTGAGGTTGTTTGCAGGAGCGGATCATCTGTGGATTTTTTTAAAAAAAATTTTTATTCTTTTGCTTGAATCAGAGACGGTGGATCAGGCAGGGGATCTGTATTTTTTTTTTTTTTTGTTATTTATTTTTCTCAAAGTCTAAGCTAATTTGATGCTTTCCAATTGAAAATCATTTTTGTTTCCAACCCGAAGCTCAGGCGGGTTCGTTCGATTCATGGAGCGCCTTAAGTTAGTCCTCCAGTACTTCCAGTCCAACTCCGAGTCCATCTCTAACGGGATCTGCATCGTCCTGGCTCTGGTCAGCGTCAAGCTCTACACCAGCTTTGACTTTAACTGCCCGTGCCTTCCTCAGTACAACAAGCTCTACTCTCTGGGAGTGATGACGGTCCCGCCCGTCATCTTTTTCTTCCTGGGGGTCCTCGTCAATCGGCATACGGGCGTCATGATGGACGAGTGGATGAGGCCGGTTGGGAATCGTTCCAAAAATCCTGCGGTGGTGAAGTGAGTAAAAGATTTCCCAACTGCAAACGGTTTTTCAGGGGGGAAAAACAAAAACAAAAAAAAAAAAACAGGAGAACAACAGCAGAAATAACTGCAGCCTCGAGGTGATGGTGAAGGAGAGCTCTTTAAGAAGTTGGGGCAGATTCAGACAGGTCCATGGCAATGGACTACAACCGTAGATCTGGTGTTAAATCACTTCTGAATGGGTCCAATTTATTCCAAGATGAAAGTAAAGCTCCCATTTGTTTTGGAAATGGGGGTGGGGGGGTTACAGAGTCTCTGGCATTGAGAGAGACCAGAGGACCAGAGTCGAAGCCGCTGGAGGTCCAGTCTGACGCAGCACTCTCATTTTAGATAAACTCAATGTTTAGGTCTCAAATGAACAAACTTCCAAAATAGTTAATCTGCGCCTGATGTCCACCCCACGTCTTCCGGCAGATACCTGTTCTCTGCCATGATCCAGAGGGCCCTGCTCGCTCCCATGGTCTGGATCCTGGTCACTTTGTTGGACGGCAAGATCTTCATCTGTGCTTTCAGCGTGAGTGTCGATCCGGGCCTTTTCTCAGGTAAACTTGAAACAGAATGACTCTTTTGGGGTTTCCTCCCCCCCCCCCCCCCCCCAACAAGCTGCGCAATTACTTGGATGCTTTGCCGATCGTGTGATTTCTCCTTAGGCGTGCCCAACAACACAGGTCTGGATGTGGTTAAGATCATGGCCAAGGTGCCCTGCAAAGAGGACGTCATTTTCCAGAACAGCTCGTTCCGTAAAGCGGTCTCCCGATATGTCCGCTGTTATTCTCAAGTGAGCTCTGTTTAAAAAAATTATTATTGTCCCATTTACATGCTTCAGTTCATCAAACAAATATCAATATCAGGCAGAGATAACCTGGGTGACAACAAAACGCTGGTTGCAAACGAGTAGCTGCACGATGGGTAGCACTGTCGCCTTGCAGCAAGAAGGTTCTGGGTTTGAATCCCAGCCTGGGTTCTTTCTGCATACAGTTTGCACGAGCTCCGATTAACCACATATTTTGGAAACTCGCGCCTCGTTACTGCCAGACCTGTGGAATCAAGAAACTCCCTCCACTTCCTGAACATTTCTGAAGGCATGAAGTCAGCTGACAGATCGTAAAACAACCAACAAGTGATTCCCAGATGTGAAGAAATTCAAGATCAGTTGAGAAACACAGTCACTGACATTCTAAGACTTTGGAAGAGCTATTTACCCTTAATAAATAAAACGGTCATCTAAACTCAACTTTGTGTTTTCACTCAGGTTATCTCGACCGATATTAACCCCTTTACTGACACAATGACACCAGGGTGTCCTCATGGTCTCGTGTGGCGGTTAAAGGGTTTTGCGTTTGTTTGATGATCTGAAACATTTTAACGGGACAAAACGAGCAAACAGAATCCATCTGGTCAGGTGATTCAATGAGTAAAATCTGATACCGATCCTCTCAATAATAAGGCAGCGATAATGAGCCGCAAGAGTTTCCAAAGCCTTCAGAGAAGCAGAATTTGGGGCCGTCCCTCTGAGAGGGGAGCAGGTTTGTCCGTCCACGTCACGGTTGACAATGGTTTTGTGTCGCTTGCTTTCCACAACATCTCCAGGCAGTTGGCTGGTCCATCCTGCTGATGCTGATCATACTGGGAGCGATGGGACGCCTTATCAAACCCTGCTTTGAAGACCACGCCACCTTCTTACAGACCCGGTACTGGAGCAACTACCTGGACGTGGAGCAGAAGCTGTTCGACGAAACCTGCGTCCTGCACGCGCGCGACTTCGCCCGGAAATGTGTGGTGCAGTTCTTCGAGGACATGACGGAGGACTCGATACTTCGTCTTCCACACCCGTCCTTCATCTCCAACGTCAGCGAGGGCTGGGAGGAAGAAGAGGAGAGACTTCACGGGGTGACAAAGCAGGAGCAGGTGGACCAGCTGCTCAACAAGTGGTACTACGGTAAACCCGAGCTGGACGTAACCAGGATTGCACACAGACCCAGGCCGTGTGTGACCTGGCAGGACCCAGGAGGGAGGACTTTATACTCAGATGTTTAAGATGTTTTTGTGGCTCCTGTTTATTGCTTTGTTGCATGTTGTCCATGGAAGTCGGACCTTACAATTAGGGTTGGGTCATTTTATCGATTCTGCAACATTTATTGATATGTTTTCCCATTGTAAAGTATCGATTTTACACAGTATCAATACATTAAATCCTACTCAAATAACCCGTGTTCCCACTTGCACGTGTACATTAAAAATGACGTGTAACAAAATAACCAGTTACAATTAAATTACATTATCTGATATAACGGAATAAAACTAAAAAAATGTTCATTTTTTGTATTTGGGTGGCAAAGACACAAAGCCATCCGATTAACATTTAAATAAAACAAATGTAATACAAAAACAACATTTATTACATCAGTATTACACCATCAGTTCAATTAATTCAAACCAAGTCTGTGGAACAGTCCCAAAATGTCACCAAAATCACTCCGTCCCTCTAAAATCTTTTAGAAAATTGTCAAAATTGAATCATTTACTGAAGATCACCATATTGTGAGCAGAATATTGTATCGCATTGTATCGTATTGTGAGATTAGTGTATCGCAGCAGCCCTACTTACAATGGACCAGGTTGAAAACATCAACTGGAAGAACCCTGAATTCTAAGTAGGACATTTAAATCAATCGTCATCAATCCTGCCTTAGAAATCCAGTATTTCTGTCACGGCATGCCTGATCCTTTTCACTAGGTTGGGTTTGTAAGACCTCGTTCTTTGTGCTCTGAGTCGGCTGCTGGGCCTGGAACAGCTCCACAAGAAAGCAGCCTGAGACCTCAAGTCATGAATGAGAGAAACATACGATGGGAAACTGTTGTTCCCAAAAAATGCCCGTTAAATGATTGTATTTGATCCCTGTTATGGATATCATGATTCTGTGTCCTTCCTCTGTCTCTTGGTCAAGCTAACGTTGAAGAGATGTCTCAGAATCCCCACAGAGCTGCTCTGACCCCGATATCTTCCAATCACATATTGAAATCGAAGTAAACGAATAAATCAATGGAAACAGCAGCCATAAGGACGAAACATCGCCCCACACCAGGCACTTCTTACACTCAAACCAATGTCCTCAACCTGTTCTGTTCTGAGCTCGAACCATGTCAAAAATTGTCATTTGAATATGTGGGTGTGGACAGACAAGCTTTGCATGGAGGTTTTCTCACAAGCACAGAGTGATGAGTGCATGCAAACGAACTCTGGACCCAACTGACTTCACCTGCTTGCAACGATTTGTTTTTCGTTGACTTTGTTTTACGTTGATTGCTCTGTGTCTTTCCGATAGTAAACTATGACCGTCACCAACTCTGACTCTGCTTCTGGACTGCACCTCGAAACTTGATTTCATTTTCTGCTCATACGCAGAGACCATGGGATTGTTTTTCAAAGTACTCGTGTAATCGTCTTTACAGAATAAATGTTTGTAGTTGTTGTGCTCCTCTCTCTCTTTTTTTTTTCTCCATCAGTCGATATGAAAGAAGCTGTGCTCAATTTGCACAGACGAGCAGGAATACTTGATTTCAACCAATTTCTTGGATTTCTGTCACCATTTCTATTGATTTTAAAGGTGAGTTTGACGTTTGAAGAAATTAATGAGATAGCATCTCAAAATAATGAGATAATTTTTATTTTTTTTTTAACAGTGTGGTGGAAACGGGCTTCCACACGTTAGAAACAGGTTTTTAAAACGTTTGACAAAATGGTGGTACTTGGAAGACGTTACCATGCAGTGAAAGGTTTGAGCCCCTCGCTCCTGACCAACAGATGGCGCTAAAGCGACTGGAACGACTGAACCGGATGAAGGAAGAAGCGCAGGTCTCGCGCTTCCGGGCGGGATGATTTGAAAATAAAGAAGATGGATTTGATCGCTGCGCTGCAATTTCTGAACCTGAACCAAGCTACACCAGGTAACGCTAGATTATTTAGCTGTATTCATCACGAGAGCTCAGGAGAAAGTCGTGTTCTTTGGCTTCGTATCGGTTCATTCGGCTCTTGTCGCAGTTTCCGGACGGCAGAACTGTCAGACTCTTGACACCGGGCCGGACGAGATCAAATTTATTGACAAAAATAAATAAATAAAAAAACCAAGCAAAAAGGCCAACAAATGCATTTTCTGTTTCTAATGGGGCTGCGAAGCGGTTTTATTTTATATAACATCATATAATATGTGAACTGATGAAGCACAGAAACATGGATACATATGTAAATAGTTTATTTTATGTAGACACAGTTGTCCAATATTCCTAATCTCCAAATTAAAGCTGGTTTTAAAGACTACCAAAGAAGGCTTATTAATGACTTCTGTTTTGTGAACACTAATAACTGAGCATCATCATAATGTTATTGTCGTCCATTTGGATCAAATTTCCACCTGCACTATTACCTGATTCTCTTGGTTTTGTCTAATTATTTACAATAATTGTGATGGAGCAAAAGAAAAAAAAAGTCATCTTATAATGTAGCACTTATTCCCTGTTTAGAAAACAAGTGCTTCAGGATAGGATTATTTCTTATTACTCAGTATAATTTTTCAATGTTGATATTTTAAAAATTCTGGTCATTCATGGTCTATAGACTTCAACCATTTCAGGACAATGAACGGCATGTGGTTCAGAATGCAACTAATGATCATGTTGAATAGTTAGCATTTTATTGGCAATCTAAATAATTTGCAAATGGATGTTTCTTGCAACTGACAGCCTATCAAACACCCAGTGTATTATAAGCCTGGTGGGCCACCAGGCTTTACTTGTGCCCCCCCACGCTATGCATTACTTATTTATTCAAATATTTTTAAAATGTTAGTGTTTTTTAAGACTTTATAGTTGGTGTTCAGTTATTAGTCTTTTAATAACACATAATTATCAAGTGATATTTTCAAATTTCCTGTCAATTTTAAACATTTTTTAACTCAAAAACACGACAGGGTGCTGCATGAATCTCTGCCCTAGCACCCAACCACTGGGCTCAGCAGGTTTTCTGGGGGAAACCTTGAACCGTCTTGGTTTCTTGGTTGCTACACTGACTCATCTCCTGGAAGAGTCAGCCCCGCTCCTGGAAGCGGTGGCTGGCTATAGTTTTACAGGAACTTTTGAGATGATTCCCAAACTCAGTTTTCTCTAACAGTAATTCATATTTGCCAAGTGTCTGACTTGCATTGTGATTTCCAGACTGGGTGGACGCCGTGTGGGACTTGGAGTTCACGGAGAGGAAACCGCTGGACCACGTCATCGAGGACGAAGTGTGCGCCGGTGGAGAGAAGTCTTTCAGAAGCCTGATCCACTGTCTGCTGGAACATGCTGCAGATCAGCAGCAGCCTGCAGGCAGGGCCGGAGCGTCACAGGTCAGCTCTCACACCACTTCCCTAACAGTTTGCTCTGATTGCTGAGTGTAATGTATATCTGGGAAATGCTCTAGAGCTGGTGTTTGCTTCCTGCAAAAATCAGTCCGCTCATCCTCCATCCCTGCTTGTTTCCAAAGCGCCAGGGTGTCTGGGTGATCCTCGGAGAAAACAGGGTGTCTGTGAAGTCTCTGGTGGCTGTTCTGTCCTCCTTCATCCTGGCAGCAAAGCCCAAAGGGGCCAATGTTCAGCAGAGGGTTTGCGGACTCTATGCGGCTTCTGTCTACCTGCTGCTGCTGGGGATCCCAGGTGAGCATATCTGGAAACTATTTGTTAGAATTTCTGAAATGCCAGAATTTTAATTTGCAACTTGTTTGTGTTGTCTTTGATCTCAAAATGTGAAAGCTATGCAGTTTGTTTTTAGAAAGTCAGTCTGATAGAACAGCGCTTTAGCTGCAAAAGAGTCACAGAAAGATGAACGAATGGTTTTGATATAAAATATCAAATGTTTTTGTAGCTACTGTCTTAGTAAATCTGTACAAACTGTACTCCATTGACAAAATGATGGTGACACTGGATGTGAATCTCGGTCCTGTGGGTTCTATTGGGTTCTGGTAGGAATTGAACTCACCACAGGGAGGCAACACCTGTTGGCCAGACATCGATCACTGAGGGACCGTCTGCAGTTTTTCCTCCTAAAATGTCCCTTGAACTGAAGATGCGGAATTGAGACACTTATTATCCCGTCACTATGGAAACAATGATTTACCTATCGGTCCGCCATCACAACAGAGCTTGGGTTGCAATGGTGGAATAAAAATTAGTTCTGCTTGACATGTTGCTAAGAAAAGAAAAAAAAAATCACATAAAAATCATGTTTCATTTTCCTCTTCGGTTAGTTGTATTTATCTTTATTAGATTTTCATGGTTTGCTTTTTTTTAAAAGGTTAGTCAAGGTTTCCCCCAGAAAACTGGTAAATATTTGACTGTGGTTGCTGCTTTCTCCTGCCATGTTGAGGGGGTCAGAGGGCACACTGACCTCTGACCCTACTCTGAGGTGGAATCAACATTCTCTTTACTTTATAAATGTCTGTGTCTTCCAGGAAGCATTGCCAACAAGGTTTTCCACGAGGTTTTGTTGGACACGTGTCTTGACCTGACCTTCCACTGCTGGCCCCAGGAGTCTGGCAGGAAGCGCAAGAAGGACGGCCCGAAAAGTTCCCAGGCTGACAGCAAACGCTCCAAACCGCAACGGAAAGATGCTTCAGAGGTGCAGCACCAAACCACGAATCAGTCGCAGCCCAACAGATCAACATCTAGATCTGCTCAGTCCACTGAATTGTTGCAGCACGCAGCTCCGAACCCACGCAGGTTCAATGGAGCATCTGTCAAACTTTTGGGTGACAGTTCTACAAAGACACGCTTTACCACCCTTCTCTCAAGCTTTCTGGTTTTATCACCATCAAATATAATAGCACAGACTCTCAGAGATACAAGGCACCACATTGCATTCTATTTTTTTTTCTTCTTCTTCTTTCAGATGGAAATGGAGGAGGAAGAAGAGGAAGATGAGCTGCATTTTTCTGGGCAGGAGCTGACGAAGATCAGAGATGCTATTGCTGTCTTGGTTCAAAGTCTCCTCCGTCTCCTGCAAACATTCTCACTCAAAGACAGACCACAGAGTGCCAACAACTGCACGCAGGTAAGCCCCGCCTCCCCACACACACACACACGCACGCACGCACGCACACACACACACACACACACACTCACCCACATAGCAACGCTCTGTGCCACACTGCAACGTTCTTTCCTTCTCCCCAGATCTTCAGTAAGCTTCTTTACTTGGAGCCTGTGTTAAGGGAGCTAACCTTTGCTGTCCCACGGTGAGTTTTCTTTCTGCCGCTGCCACATTGAAGAAAGGTCCGTCCGTCCGTCCGTCCTGGAGATGAAAGCGAAACTGGTCGTCATTTCTTCACAGGGATCTCTGTGAGCTCCAGAGTGTCCCGGAGATGGCCTTCCACGGCCTGAAGCTGCTCTGCTCAGCGAGACACGGAGAGCAGAAAGAGGTAGGATCCAAGTTATTTCACTTTCCACTGGACAGACCCATTCTCATCCCTTGACATGACAAAGCCACAGTGTTTTTGTGGGGTCAGTCTAGCCTGGTCTAAAAACCAGAACTTGACTTTTGGCAGTGGAGAAATGATTGTTTCCTGGACCATGTTGAGGTTTTGAATTGTACTCCTTTGCTAAAATTTGCTTGTGACGTACTCAATGTGCCAATTTGGCACGAAATCATCTGTTCTGTCAACGACCGTCCGCCACTGCAAAGGGAGAAAAGGCGGCGTGCTCAGTTCAGTTCAGTATTCGTAATTGTCACCATCGTGGACCAAACGGTTCGGTTCACTTCCTCCGCTGCCAAACACGGCTGATTCCCCATACGTGTAGTGATCGGCAACTCTGCATCCTTCAGTCCCTGCGGAGGGTTTTCCATCGGCTGCTCTATGTCATCCTGATGATGAGTAAAGGCCACAGAGGGAAGCCGTCCCTCCTTGTCCCGAACCAGGCCGTCCTCACCACCCGGGACCAGGCCATCCACTTTGTTTGGTAAGCAGTTGTGTTGGTAAGCGGTGAACACTACTGACCCTAGTGAGCTTAACTCGGGTCATTATTTTAGGAAGGAGGGGAATTGCAGGGGTAGGTCACACCATCGACACATTGTGGAGCTGGCGTCTCTTTAGAGCTCCCAGCTCTTTCAACATGCTACATCGTTCGTGCTTATTCTGTTCTTGTGACTCCAGTCATCTGGTGGATGAGCTGAAAGAGCTGGCGACACCTCTCCTTCAAATCCTCCTGCAGCACATCTGCTTCCAGGTGACTCTAAGCCTCGCCTTTCACTGGCTAATAATTGGTCGTCCCTCGCTTCCACGGCGATTGGGGGGGAAAAGTCTTGCACTGCCTGAGCACTCAGTCACTGTTGTTCTGGTGCTGTGCAGATGGTGGAGAAAAGCGAGTTCCGTAACCATGGAGCTCAGGCTGTGGCTATGCTAACATCTCAGATGGCCGGTATGGACTACGCCCGCTTCATAAAGTGGCTTTTCGTCTTCTCTGGTCAGTCAAAGGTAACACAACACTGTTTTTTTTTTTGCCTCCTCTTGAGACGTAGACTTGAGCAAGTTTGTAAAAGTGTGAAAAAAAGAAAGTTCTCAGCTGTTCTTGCAGTATGGTTTAATGTTAGTGGCTCCACATAAACCACATAAAGAACCGAAGGCTAACTTTCTTGTAATCGGTGTTGCTAAAACCGGATGCCTTCCCAGTCTGACTGCACAAGGTGCCGCTTTTTCTGCAGATGGTGCACCGCCTGTTCTCCGTGGACGTGGTTATGGTTTTGCTGACTCAGCCGGAGAGGAGCTCGGAGGAATGCCAGGATCCGGAACTGGCCAGGTTCCTGTCGCACAAGTTCCTGATCCAGGAGCTGCTGTTCGCTCGACGAACGGACGAGTCTCCCACCGTGCAGGGCCACGCCCTGTCCTGCCTGGCTCAGTGTCTGGAGCTGCCATCGCTCAACGTCACCCGGGCCGTCCACACGCTCTTCTCTGCCAGTGAGAAAACGCCTGGACTCCGGGCCTGGGCGATATGGACGAAATAAAAAATGAATTCTACGACAACCACCAACTTTAATCTATGTACATTTTCTGTTTTAGCTGGGACACAGTCGGTGCTGGAAGAGGAGCTCACCACAGGTACGGCCTGGCCGAGAGCTTGTTGGTGTGCTGGAAAGATGACTGGCAGCAGGAAACGTGCTCACTGTTAATAAGGGCGTTAATAATACACACAAGTGTGTGTTTGTGAAGACGCCTCACTGCACAGATCAGACAACAATTACATCTGTGTGTTTATTGCTGGAAGTTCCACGGCAGACGACGTGTGGACAATTTATGGGAAGCATCAAACTCCAAACTAATGCAAACTTATGATAAAACGTTAAGGATTTCTAAAACTGAATTGCTTAAAATCAATTTAAACAAGGTGGCGTTTATTTTGATCGGGTCTTAGAATGTTGTGAAAACAGCTGGAATCCACTGGTTTGTTGTTGTTGTTGTTTTTTTTTTTTTAAGTGGACCAAGCGACTGCCTGTTGATAGATGCCTCTGTGTTGTAGGATCTTCTAGCTCCCAGAAAACCTACCAAACTCTTCCCTTCAGGACGGTAGAGCTCAGCAGCGCTGACAGCGTCAGCTGCGATGGTGAGCTTTCATTTTTTTCTCATATGTCCTCAGCGTATTTCCACACCGACGAATTGAATGTCACATGCCGTGTCATATTTTGGCTCCAGCTAAAGAGAACCTGGCCCTTCTCCTGCGCCGCGTCAGAGACTCCAAAACCAACGTGAGGAAAGCGGCTCTGCAGGTACTCCCATCAAACCGTCGCCGCACGGCTTCCACGTTTTCCACCTTGTTCCGCTTCATCCATCTGTTCCGACGTCCGCTGCTCAGGCTTTGGTGGGTCTCCTGAAACACGGCGTAATTCCCGCAACCCGGGAGAACCTAGAAACTCTGGCGGAGCGCGGCAGAGACCCGGCTGTGTCTGTGAAGAAGAAGGCCTTACATTGCCTGGGAGAACTGCTCACCGTGAGGCCGTCTTTTCTCTTCAGAGGTCAGCTGAAAACGTGACGATCAGCAATCATGAAACGACTGCTTGATGTCCTAAACCAGGCTAAACCAGGGTGCGTGGAAGTCCAGAAGGCGTGGCTGCTGGGTGTGGTCCCAGCTGTGGTGGACTCTGAGAACTCCGTGCAGGATAAGGCTCTGGAGCTTCTGGACCAGGTTCTGCTCAGTCGGGTGAAGCCCTACTCTGAGAGGCGGCACCTGGACCAGAGCGAGAGGCTGACCTGGGACCTGCTTGACCTGCTGTGCAACGAGTGCCGGAACCTCAGGTCAGGACGGCTCTCTGTTTGTTCCTCACAAACCTCGCTGTCTCTTTTCGGAACTCCTGCAGAGACGAGCAAATTAAGCTCATCGTCAGTCGGCTGAGCAGTCCGCCATGTAGGATAGAAATTTGAATTTGGTAGATTTTTATTATATCAGACGAAAGTCTGACGCATTCAGAGTTTAGATGAATTGGTTCCTAAAATTATTCAAGGTGAACTGCTTCCCAACAGGCCTCAGATAAACAACATATGGCTTGTTAAGGTTTTCCACACGTTTGACTCATCGACGGCTGGCAAACATGGGCCACCTCTATAAAAGCAGGCGAACCGCCAGGGTTAAAACACACTGGGAGAAATGCTGAACATGTGAATGTTTGAATGCAGTGTGAAGCACTTTGCTGTCCTCTGGACTTGACATCAAAATTGCAATTCCACGCAAAATCTGCGGCTGACGACTGCTTTGTGCATTAACGGCTGCAATCGCAAATTCCTGGAGTGACTATATTATAGATACATTTCTCTCCCCGTTAGGAACCCCGGCTTTCACATGACCAAACAAATACCATACGACCAACCTCCAGAAACGAATGGCAGCAAGATGGAAATAAATATCTGTTTATCTTTGCCAACTGCACCAATACATATATGTCGAAAAATGACTTGTGTCGGCCGACACCAATGTTTGTGTGGATGTAATCGTGCATTCCTAAGCAGAACCTAATCATTCAGAGTTCTGCGGGTGGTTTTGAGGACAGACGGAATTAGGGGTTCTAAGACCCGGAAGCACATTTGGGATGAGTCAGAGGCAGCAGATCAACTCCAGCACCTCATCACCGCAAAGCACGGCAGAGGAGGCATGACGGGCTTTAGTTCCACGATATAAAGTGGCATTACATGTGCAGTTGTTTGTGCTTTAATGCCCAGAAGTAGAAGAGAAGATCGTTTTCAATGACGAGATAAAGACGTTTGGCTGTTGCATTTTCCTCCACAGTCGGTACTTCAGCAGGGCCTTCACCGTCTGGTCCAAACAGAACAAGTTCGCCCCGACATTCATCGCTGACCTGATCTCCCACACGGAAACGGAGCACGCTGCAGGGGCCTGGCTGCTGCTCTCCAAGGTCGTCTCCTCAGTGTCCACAATACCGTACGGCAAGATCCTGGAGGCCTGGGACGGCATGGTCAGGTGAGGACATCAGCTTGTATCCACAGCGTGAACATGAAACCCCTGAAACATCCACAAGGTTCCCCCCCAGAAAACCTGCGAATGAGGGCACAATTAAAGCCTGGTGGCCCGCCAGGCTTGTAGTACACTGGGGGGAAACCCTGCAATCTACATTTTAATGTTGACTTCCTTCTGTTTCCATAGATCACATGACGTGAATGTGACGAACTGCTGTCACATCCTGTCTGTCGTCGGAGACATCGCTGCTCATTTAAACGAGGACACCAGGGGCAGGATATCCGGTGAGGAGCTGGACGTGAATCTGTCCTGGAGGACTCATCAGCCGCCCTAATGTCTCTCCCTCAATTTGTCCTCTCGAACTAGCTGATCTGATGTCGTGGCTCAAGACTTTCAGTCTGTCTCTGGAGGTGATCAGCGCGGCCATGCAGACGCTTTACCAACTTGGCTGTAGCGAAGACATCAAACACACACAGGTTGGAAAGTGGGAAACATTAACTCTTCTCTTTCGAATAGAAATATTTCGACTCTAATGTCTGCTTTTGTAAATCACTGCAGAGCTTCAGAATGACGTGATTAGAAACTGGTTTATTTTACTCTTAGCTTAAACATGCTCAGAACTCGGAGCTACATTTCCTGAGGTTGTGAAGTGGACTGATGCCTAAGAAAACCTTTTCTAGTTTAGCGAAAGTGATGATTTGCTCTGATTTTTGCTACTAATTATCTGACTGGCGCATTCATAGAGCAATAAATCAAATTCCAGTTCCTGAAATATATTTAAATAATAATAAAACTTTGGGTGCCACTGACTTAAGGATAGTAACAAATATGTCAAAAAAAAAAGAAAAAATTTGTTTTATTATCTTTCATCAATTCAGGAAAAATGAAGAATGTGGTTGTTTTCCTTGTCTTTCACCAGGCTTTCCTGGACCAACACTGTGGCGAGCTGGTGTCGATCTGCGAGACTTATTTAGCCGGCATCATCCTCAGTGAGAACGGAACCCAGAACCTCAACGAGGATCTGATGGTGAGGCTCCTTCACGGGAGCGGGAGTTAACTATCTCCCGCGGGAGATAGCGGAGCAGAGCGGGAGTTAACTATCATCTGTCAGTACCAAAGCTGTTACAGTCGGCGAGAATACGCATTTCATCGTCGTTTGTAGTAAAATCCACAATGTGACGATTATGACGTCACCGACATAATCGCGCCGTTCAGGAGGAAATCACCACGACAGAAATCTCTGTTTTAAAGAGTCGAAATAAATGAAAGATTTCAGCTCCCGTGGACCTGCAGCCCAAATTATTTGAGTACGTTTCTTAATCGTGGTTAGTAACAGCGGGTTTCACTCTCTGGAAGAAAGAGCAGTCACACAGACCCCTCGGTGGTCTGTGTGCCTCGTTGGGAAGTGGCGCCTCTGATTGCAGATGTTCTGTGTTCCAGATAAAGCACCTCCACACTCTGGGCGTGGCCTCGCTTCACTGTCCGGCAAAGGTTGGCAAGAGGACGGTGCTGCTTGTGGAGTCTGTCCTCTCCTCACATTCCGAGAAGCTGGCGGGTACGAAAGCGTTCTGGACGGATCGCCGTTGACCCGTTGACTCCATGAGCCAATTTGGCCTCCATTCCATTACCTCGCTTGTCAAAGGTCTAAGAATCAACTACTGTCCTCTTTTGCTCTCCAATGAGAGAGGATTGACTGACAGACAGGCCCACCAAGTCCTGTCTGCACATTTAACATTAACAATAGTGACCCCACTGTTGCCAACTCAACAACTTTCTTGCTATATTGAGCAACATGTCAGACCAAAAAGATTGGTATCGGCTAAAATCGGAATCGGCAGGTTGGGCTTTTTAAAAGGTCGGCCAGAAAACTGCAAACGATGCACACCTAAATATAACCAAAATTTATTTTATAGACTTCTTTGCAGATATCCAATGGAAATCTTATTATTATTATTAGTTTTTTGTTGTTTTTGCCTTTTTTTTTTTTTTTTTTTTTTTTTCATGGTCTAAGAACAGTGTTGTAAGAAAAACATTTGTTCCTGTCTGACCCATTGCGTTTTCTGCTGCTGGTGACCAACAGCCTGTCAGGCGGAGCTGCCAGCATCACTGCCTCTGTCTCAGTTCAGAGAAAACTCCCTGCCTACCAGGATCAAAGCCCACGGCGTGATCACGTTAGGTGAGCTCTCCCATTGCTCGATCTCACACGCACGCGCGCGCGCGCACACACGTTTTAATCACTCCATCCTCTCTCTGTGGCGTCAGGGAAGCTTTGTCTGCAGCACGAAGAACTGGCCCAGAAATACCTGCCGGTGTTTGCCAGAGAGCTGGAGGTCGGCGCAGACGTGGCGGTGCGCAACAACGTCGTGGTGATAATGTGCGACCTGTGTGTTCGCTACACCAACATCGTGGATCACTACATCCCCAACATCTCGGCCTGCATGCGAGACGGCGAAGCCGTCATCAGAGAGCAGACTCTCATCATGCTGACCAACCTGCTCCAGGTACGTATGAGCGACGGCCGCCGCGGCGGCCTTCCAGCCGCGCGTCTGACCCTCCGTGCTGATTCCCTGTTCCCCAGGAGGAGTTTGTGAAATGGAAAGGCTCTCTCTTCTTCCGCTTTATGGTAGCCCTGGTTGATCCGGTTCCTGCCATTGCCAGGTAAGTTGCGACCGGAACTCCTCGACTGTTGTACGCAGTAAATGCAGCCCGCGTCATGTCTGCTCCACTCCTGTTGCAGCCTGTGTGAGTACTGCCTGCTTCATCGGCTGCTCAAGAAGAACCCCGAGATGTTCAGCCAGCACTTCATCGAGTGCATCTTCCACTTCAACTCGTACAACAAACACGCGTCGTACAACAAGTTCCCTCAGAGTGAAAGGTGGCTGATTATTATTGTAGCAGAGGTGATGTCACACTGTGTGTGTGTTAGAGATGGGAAAATAAGGGTTTTACCTGACTTTGTAACTGATATTTCAAGTACGTCCAGGACTTTAACTTGTTCATCTTCAATAATCAGTTAGATTAATGTTAATGAGTTCATATTTTTTGCATACGAAAATCAACAGTTGTAACTTTTGTAGTGTTTCTGGTACGCCTGTAAAACTGTCGCTCAAGCCACAGCGACGTGCACCAGCAGACGTCTCCTATAATAATCTTTGCAGACCTGCTTTATCTCTGCTCACACACTGAAAGCCCATCTTTATCTGACATGTTTTTTTTCTTCGCCTTTCTTCCGTGAAGAGAGAAGGTCTTGTTCTCCCTGAAGGGCGCTCAGCACCGCGAGAAGCGCTTTCGCATCTATCGCTTCCTGCTGGAACACTTCACGGACGCCCAGCGCTTTAACACCACCAACAAGATCAGCCAGACCATCTTAGGTAGCCGCACGGCTGCTCCCAGATTACAGCCTGGAGTTTGGATCAGGCGCGAGAGCTGGGTCTTTTCGTAACAGCGTTCCTTTCTTGTTTCTGTCCCAGCATGCTTTGCGGACGAGGAGCTGCCTCTGGACGCCGACGGCGCCGAGATTTTGTCGGAGACCTTCAACGTGTTGAGTCTCAAAGAATTGAAGCTGCAGGCATTTTCAGCACCAGCAGGGGGTGCCGGGAGTGAGGAGGCGGAGGAGGAGAACGTGGCCACCATGACCAAGGCCGTCCTGCAGGTGGTGCAGAAGAAGGTGGTGTCGCAGGTCGGAGCCCTTCCCCTCGGAACTTTGCGACTTTCTGCAGCGACATGCATTCCAGCTGTGCAGTGATTGAAAGCGTGGCTCCGCTGCTCTTGTCCCCAGGTCCAGAAGAAGGCCTTCATCGAAAACACAGTGCCTCTAATCATCAGCTTAAAGAACCTTCTGGAGCAGAAACGATCCCCCGTCCTCAAAGACCTCATGGCCTACCTTAAGGTACGTGTTTTGCACTCGTATCGTTTGTCTTTTTTGTCACCCTTCTAAAGAATTTCAAGCTTCACAAGACAAATCGTAAGTGCAGCTTTTTGTCGTCGGTTGCGTTCCGCGTTCTCCATCAGGTGACGATGCAGGACTACCGCAACGAGGTGAAGGAGTTTTTCGCCGGAGACGAGCAGCTGGCGGCTGAAGTGGAGTTTGCTCTGAAGACGGCCGAAAAGGAAAGAGCGCTGCAGGAGCAGATGGAGGGCTGCAGCGTGACGCCCGGCGCCCGGACGCCCTCTGCGAAGGTGATCGAGCGGAGAACAGACGTCGCAGCAAGCTCTTCTCTTTCATGTGTTCTGGCGTAACGTCCAGACGATCGTCTACCGCCACTGAAGGCGTCTCCGCTCTCGCCTCTCTCCCCAGAGTTCGGATCCGGGGTCTCCCGCCAAGAGAGCCCTCCTGCCCTTCAACTTCGCCACGCCACAGCCGCCTCGTCCAAGCACCGCCTCGTCCAGACTGGCCCTGACTGACAGGTAGCTCCTACTGTTCTAGATCTCACCCCTGAGTCAGCGCAGATACACGGCCAACAGAATCCACCTGTAGGTCCGCATGCAGGCCGGAAATATCAAGGGAAATGTGTGCGACTGTGATTGTCGTTCTCCATCAGGCGAGCAGGTCCGTCCGGGCAGGAGGAGGAGCTGAGTCAGTCCAAGTCTCTGACTCTCGGGAGAACAGGTGAGAACCGCTGAAAGCGTCCTTCACCCTCACATCGGCTTCCTTCTACAGTCAGGGAAGCGTTACGTTTCTTTTTCTCGATGTTTTCTGACAGCGATAGTCAAAGGAGGGGTCAGCAACAGAGCCTTCAGCACCCCAAAGGGTAAGAGTCCCTCCTCCGACATCCCCTCTGTCGTTTGTGCGTCGGTTCAAATGTTCAACTTTTACTTTGAAGGGTCGACCTTTCCTACTGTTCTTTTTGGAAACACGGAAGCTGAATGTTTGCGTCTTCCACAGGTTTCAGCCTCAGCCTCACTTTTAACGAAGGGCTCAGTGCGATCTTCAGTGACCAAGGAGCAAGTAAGATTTTCCCTGTTTGGTTTTTTTGGGTTTTTTTTTAAATGTGCCTCTCTAAATAGGCACATTTTAATCCTCAAATGGAAGAGAAGGACACTCTGTCCCCCCCAGGGTTCCACATGTCCCTGTTTGTGGTATTAAGCTGTTTGCTCTGTCCTTCCAGGTCCTGTTGAAGAGTCCAGCATTCTGCATGTGAGGCCAAATGAACAGACGTGAGTCTAACTCTCTTCATTCAGTCTGTAAAGCGACTTTAGCGCGCATCAGGTTTTATTTCATTTCTTAAAGGTGAACGAAGCAGCGTTTTTAAACGTCATGCTCCAGGGTGAATCCTGTGAAGAGTTGCCGTTCAGTCCTCTTGACTGGTTGTCTTTCAGGGCTCCGGGGCCGAGGCGGTGGAACGTGCGGTCCCCTCTTCAGAAGAGGAAAACATCGTCCAGAGTTTAGATGTTCCAGCTCCTCCATGTCACATTCTGTCTTCAGTGCTTAATCTTTTCCTGTTTCCAGTCTATTCAAGCTTTTGACGTTTCTGTCACCGTTTTATTTTATATGTTTGCTAATAAAGGAGATCCAAAACGAGGCGTTTGGTGTACTTTGTCTACACATCACGTATCAGTTGCAAGCCTTTGGAATTGTGACGCTTTTTTTTTTTTTTCTCCAAGGATTTTGTTGGCTCTAGTGACCCTTTTTTTTTTTTTTTTTTTATAAAAAACCTACTTTTTTTTTTTAAGTAGGCTGACAGGATAGAGGGGAAGACATGGGCACACTGCAAGGTTTTGTTTCGGGTCAGCGTTACTGAAACGCTTTTCCTTCTCGCGTTTTTTGAGAGCAAAAGGAAAGATGCAACATCCGCGATCCCATCTGCTTAGAATAACAGGGATTTCCTCTGGAGTGGTCGCAATTACGCCACGGACTTAAAAGGGTCCGAGAGACGAATGGCTTGAGGACACACGTCTGTCCAGAGCAAGTTAGCCCAATGGAACGGTTCACTATCATGACATGCTAACAATTCCACAGTATGCATCAGTGCAAATCCACCTTACTGGCTTTTGCTGCTCCTCTTCAAATGTCTGTCTGCACAGATAGATGTGTTCAATCGGATCAAAGTGGAAACGACGTCAAATTCCTTGTTTATGTGCTCAAATTTGGCAGAAAGAGGTGAATTCTGCCTTTCCTTCAGCCAACGAGACTTTAGAAAACCAGAACCTGCTGTGGTTTTCCGACAGATTGCACTCTGCCTCATTCCTTACATGACGGTGATGAAATGAATCTTGGTAAAACATTTCTCCTGTCTCGGGTTTATTAGTCTAGGAACTGAAGCCTCTGCGGTTTGAACTTTGGCAGATTTCACTCGGGGCGTTTTTGTTGCTTTAACCGGCTGAAACAAACTGATTTCTCAGAAAACCCATCAGCTATCAGCCACCTGGATGAATCGCGGATGTTCCATAATGTCTCAGGGTTTCGAACGACTGCTTTTGACTCTTCAATCCAGTCACCACATGTTTACCCGACATTAATAACAGACTGTGTGCTCAAGCTGTGAAGTCGTTTCTTATTTTCAGCGGGTTTTTTGTTGTTGTTGTTGCTCTCAAACAGAGCTCTCCCAGGTTTCAGTTTATGCTCTAAACCTTCATGTGTTGTGCTCTGACATGCAAAATGGATCATCCGAGCAAAGCGTCACTTAGGAAGAGGAGAACAAAAGTAAAAACGGAAACAAGGGTGACCGGATCAAAGAAGGAGACAAAGGAACACAGAAAAGGCCTCAAAACAACCACAGATGTTAACGGTGCGTTCAGAGTGATGGTTTTGAGCCACGCAATTTATAGGTCATAGGTCATTCTTTCACCTGATTCTTGTTCAATACATGGCTGGCGTCTGTTGTGGTGGAGATCTAGGTGTTCATAAAATGATTATTATAATTTTTTTTTTTTACCTCTTTTTGAACTTAAAACGTCAGATTAAGTCAACTTTTGTTTTCAATTAAGTTGTACAAGATGTGTGTGTGTTTTTTTTACGAGGAATAATTATATTCTTCCTCGGACGCGTCTCAAATTCATGACTCTGTTTCGTGTTGGTGTTCCAGGGCGAAGATGATCGCTGTAGAAAAAGTTCCAGAAAAGGTTCCACTTCCATTAAAGAGTCAATATTTTTTGAAGAAATCTGATCTTTAGATAACATCAAGCCAAGTATCGTAACAATACGGGGACGGGGGGGTGGGGGGAGGAGAAAAGAAAAACAGAAAAAGAGCAACCTGTGTGTTGTGATGAAGTCTTTATCACACCGTCTGAGCTGTGTAGTTCAGTGTTGCCCCACGGCTGGTAATTAAAGACAGCAGTGCTGCTGCGCCCCTCCCCCGCCCCTCCCCTCCTCCTGCTGCTGTTCAAATATTTCACATCAGTTCCTCCGAGAGACACTAACTGGGTGTGGACAGAAAGAAAAGCACATGGCTTAATCTGTAGGATTTATCCCAACTGAGCTATAAAAGCACAAAATTAGGCATCGAGGATGCAGCTGACAATACAGAGCCACGCAGAGGCGTTTGATTTCGCCGCCAACTTTAAAAACGGCCCGCTTTTAATTGTCAAAAACGTCCCATTGTCTGTTCCTGGGACGGGGCAGCACAAAGTAGCGAGTAACCACAAAGAAAATCTGATTTTTTTTTTTTTTTTTTTTTTTAGAAAAGGAAGAATTAAATGCAACAGTGAAAAGCTGAGCACATGGATTCAGCCCCTTTTTATTACTTCTCAATAAAATTCTGCGTGCCCAACAGCATTCAGACGTCACGCGCATCTCAGCGGATTTCCAGCGTCGTCTTGTCCAGACAGGGAGTCTGTCACACAGAAAGAAAACAAAAAAAAAGAAAGGAAAGAAAGAAAATGGACGTCACTCTTTTCAGAGATTTACAGCTGAAATAACACTGAGACCTGCGTATTGTCTTCCATTCACTTCATGTTGTCTGTATGTGAAACGACAGTATGAAGTGTTGCAAGGAACTAATTTCAAGGAGCGGTATTCAGCAAAGTTCTGCTGACTCAGAATAAAGTAACATACATGTCAGCTGCATGCCTGTCTTGGCTTGCAGATAAAAGCTACACTCGCTAGGCTAACTGTGCTGGTTTGGCAGCAAGCGCTACAGTAAAAATCGCTGACGTTCGTCTGGCTGTTGAACATCGGTGGACGGAGTACTTTGAAATCGTGATGGCGAATCAGCCGCGATGCACTGCTTGCAGATTAGGAATGAGGGAAGAGCAAGTTCGAAGCGTGTGGCTTCGCTGTCACCGCAGCAACTCCACGTCGACTGCCTACCAAGATGGCCGCCGGCCACCGCGACGCTCAAAGGAAGTGTGACCTGAGAACTCTGCATGGGGACAGGGCCAAGAGGAGTGATGTGACAGAAGGGGGCGCTATGGAGGCCGAGAGAAGGAAGGGGAAGAAATCTCCACAGAGCAATAAAAGGATGGAATTCCTCCATCCTTTTATTACTCCTCCATTATTTTATTAGATGAAGTAATGAAGCTGTTTGGTGGGATAGACATGTTCCCCAGAACGTGCCTGGATGCAACTCGCAGCTCCAGTGAGGAGACTCGTTCTTGATTTCCTGCACTTCTCTTTGGGGCTGCAGAGAAACCTGTCCTGATTTTCCCTCCTCCTATTCCTCCTCCTCCTCCTGCTGGAGTCCCGCCTCCCCCCCCCCCTTCCACTCCCCTCCATGCAGCTCAGCTGACGAGCTGCTCACACAGACCAGCGAGCCGCTCCTGGACCGCAGCAGGACCCCGGTACCACAACCAGCCTCCGAACCGGAGGAGACGCCCAATGAGGAATATCTGAAAAAAAACATCTGACTTCTTTTTTTTTTTTTTACATTTAAAGTTTGACTTTATTTATTTATTTATTATTCTTTTATTTTTTTGGGATTTTTATTTCATCAACATGAGTGTGAAAAGGAAAAAGGCTGGGCTGGTCATCAGCTGGCGGAGATCTTTCTCACTTCTGGCTCCTTGGAGAAAAGGTAAAGCGATCCTTCAGCTCCTTCCTCAGAGACATTGTCTTTACCGACACGACTTGGTTCCATTTCTTTCCTGTCATGGTCCTGAACCACCTGCAGACTCATCATCCTCTCTGTCGGCACCCGGCGTCTTTGTCTCCGTTGTCCCTCGAGATGACTCCCAAACGTTCAGGGACTCGGTGATGAGGTGACTTGAGTCCTGCAGCCTGTCTTGTTGTTCATCAGACGGGGTCTGAGGAGAGTTTCGGGCTTTTCGCTGGGAGGGGGTGGGGGGTGGGGGGGGGGGGGGGTTAAAAATTGCGCGGGGGGGGGGGGGGGGGGGGGGGGGGGGGGTCATAAAAACTTCCCCGGCCTCCTCTTGTTTTGATCCCCTCTCTCCCATGAAAACCGCGAGCGGCAGGCGCAGTTTGTTTTGTGGTTGCCACAGTGTGACAAAAAGAAGAAGAAGAAAAACAAAACAAGACAGACACGGACTCCTTCCTCCTCCGTGGGACGGGTCGGGACGTTCAGACGTCACAGACAAGAAGTGTGTGGCGATTCACAAGAACCTGTCTGAGCTCCGTTGACCTGCGGCCAGATGTTTTCTGTCACGCTGTCTGATTTATCAGGGGGAAGGCAGCAGCTGCTATTGACTCATCTGGTCATGTTGACTCCTGGATGACGGCAGGATCCAGTAAAGAGATCCAGCTTAGACTCTGCAGCAATTTGCTAAGCGTGTTCTGTTCAGTCAGCCCCGTGTTTAACAAAAGAAAAACAAAAGAAAAAACAAATATGGCGTGTCAGCACAAACGTATGCGAAGCACGGCGGTGGAGGGCGATGATTTGGGCTGGTTGGTGGTCAATCAGACCGTGAATTCGTCCAGCTGTGAGTCCAGCAGCTGGGGTTCTGGTCCAGACGTTGGTCATCAGCGACCAACGGCAGCAGCTGCTCAACAGAATGACTGAAAAAGAATCGAGGCGTCTCTCGTGGCCTATTCCAAGTCGAGGGCTCGGCCTCAATTTAAGATGCGGCGGTGGGACCCAAACAGAGCTGTGCAGGAACCAAACGGCGGCAACGCTCGACGAGCTGAAGCCGCAACGTGGAGGAGAGTGGGCTGGGATTCCTCCTCCGTGGCGCAGCAGAACCCGACCCTGACTGTTCAAACACAATTCCCTCGCTGATCCGCTCTGGCCATGAACAGAACTGGGCTGATCCTCTGCTGAACTGAACGCATATCCTCTACGCGTAGATGTGGCTCTCCAAAGGATGGTATCTACTGGGGTTGCACCGATTGCAGTTTTCTGGCCCCGATCGGCGATTTCCGATCTTTAAAAACCCTGACCTGCCGATTCCGATTGTTTTTTCCACCTGAAATGCTGCTAAATTTATCAAGAAAGCCGTTGAGCCGGCAATACTAGGGTGATGATTATTAACCGCAAATGTACAGGCCCGACCTGGTGGGCCGGTCTGCCAGTCAAACGTCTCTCACTGTGAGATCGATTTTCAGACTTTTGCCACGGTAGATAAGTTTGGCTAAGTATCGGCCGATCACCGATCTTCCAAAATTAAGAAAATCGGCACCGATGTGCCTGATATTAAGCGTGGTTCCGGGGGCCCCAGGGTTTCTCTCTGTGACCCAGTCTTTCACAAGATTTGTGCCGACTTATTTTTCCTGCTGCCCGTTGCCCGGCTCGGTGCTGTAACTCGGAGGTGGCTCTTCCATCGTCGCCTCACCTGGCCAACGAAAGGCCCGACAAAATCAGAGCAGCCGTGGTTTGCGTGAAAAGCGTGCGGCAGCGCGCCGAGCTTTCTTATCACGGCGTCAGGTTGCTCTGCATTCCACAGCTGAGCCCCGACTCAGATATCACTGTCAGATTATTTACAGTAGGAGCCCCCCCCCCGCCCCCCCTCTCACACACCTGCTGCAGAGCAAATCCCACAGATGCCTTGGCGTGGGAGGCGTTGTAAATCTGCCCATTGTTGCCGCCGTTCGGGAGCCGCTTTGCTCTGCTCCACAGCAGACACATTGTTTGCCGTGTTTCTTAGAGCAAGAAGAAAGGGCTGTTGTGCGGACGGCTGCGGACGGTGCAGCTGCGAGGACGACTCCTGTGTCTCCGGCGTTGCTTTTTTATCGCAGATCACATTCAGGGCGTGAGGCTCTCGGGTGTGTTTGAGTTTGTTCTGGGTGCTGTGATCCTTCAAGCTCCTTAAGTTTCTTGCCTCTGTTGGTTCTGCCTTGGTACTTCAGTTCCTTGCTAGTGATTCTCGTTCTGTTTGTGTCCTGTGTCGAGTCCTTTCTTAGGCGCTCTGGTTTTATTAAATGTCTTTGTCTTGTTATTTTTGTCATATTCTTTTCCTAGTCCCCAGTACTCTTTCCCTCACCTGCTGTGTCACTTCCTGTCCATCTCTCTCTCTCTTCCTCTGGCTTCTGCAGCCCGTTAACTCATCAGCCCAGATCCATTGTTCCAGCATTCATCCCCCCCCCAGTAACCGCAACCCGACACAACCGCCTGTAAGGGCGCTTCTGTTCTGCGACGAGTTCAGTTCTCGAGAATCTCTCCACGAGAAATTCTTCCTCCGAAAACACTTGGCGGGACAGCGGCAGCGTCGCCTCGGCCTTTCGCTTTGAGGGATGAGCCGCTTCCATCTGAAGCCGTTGGAGGGAATTATTCCCAAGGAGTTTTTGACTGAAGCCACAGCGCTCCTGCACATTCCTGCCTTATCATAACGGTGTCTGGCAGGACAGAGCAGCGCTGGGGTCGTGCATTCACTTTGATAAGTGGAAGGGAGTCTGGTTATCATCCTCAGAGCTGATGACATTACTCTCATGATCCCAGCTGCTCCTCACGTTGGGGTGCAGCTGTGGCTGACAGCGAGGTTTAGATCGCGACTTCTGTGGCTGCTGAATGGAGCGATGATGAAATTTAAAAATGCACGTGATTTAATTAACATGCCAGCAAAGCCTTAATGCTGTAGAGGAATCCAAACATGTGTCCTCATACATGTTTGTCGGACACGTGTGAGAATATTGTTAAAAGGGATAATTAGTGGAATCACCTTATTTACGTCCGAACCGACGTTCAAGCACTTCAGCCAAGTCGTATCTCTCACGAGGCCTGTCACAATAATCAATAAATCACTTAATCGCACGGTGAATTAAAACAAGACTCAATAAGTTTTAATTTCACGATTTATTATTTTTCTCTTTCTACCAAAAGCTGGACGATAAAAGTCTTCACTCGGGAGTTTTGCTCTCAACTAACCTTTAAATTTGTTTCCCGAAACGTCATAATTCATCCAATTTGTTGTTCCTGAAGTTTGGTTTATTTATTTTGGATATTTAAAGTGCCTTCCAGTTCCAGTGTTAAATGTTCATTGGAGTTTCAAGCTTCTTGATCTTTCAGAAAGTGTTCCTGCATTATTATCCCTTTATTGCCATTGTAATACCGGCAAACTGTCTCAAAACAACAATATTATCGGTTATCGCCAAAACGTCTGGGACGATTAATCGTCCGGAAACATTGTTTATTGTGACAGGCCTGCCTCTTACCGTTATTCCTTTAACTTTGGGGTATTTGAATGAACTGTGCTACTGACAGATATATTTTTTTAATTGGTCTAATCCAATGCCGTTTCGACCTGTGGTGTTTATCTTAGAGCTTGGTTAACTTTCCCAGCCTGAGTGCCGGGTTCTTTCCCAACTCCTCTTGACCCCTTCCAGCCCCTGCATGAAGGGTGTGTTTTACCTCCAGCCCTGGACGCATCGCCGAAGCGTTTTTTTCTCATGCGGTATGAGCCTGAGGCATCGCAGAAGACAACAGGTCAATCCACCCACTCCTTAAGCCGAGCCCAATCCACCAGTTTGGGTCTGGAATGTTGGAATGAACCTGAGTGGGGGGTGAAGGGGCGAGGAGGGGGGGGTAAACGGCAGACGGATGTTCTCGGACAGAAGCCAGGCTTCGGGATGATTTGTGTTGTGCGGCGCTCCGACTGGAGATCGGCTGAGTCAGCATCGCGCTCGACGATTACAGGCCGGGACGCCTCCTGTTTGCGAGGGATGAGCGCCGCCAGGCCCCCGGGGGGTGGGG
The DNA here is from genome assembly GCA_010277015.1 of Poeciliopsis turrubarensis. Lineage (NCBI taxonomy): Eukaryota > Metazoa > Chordata > Actinopteri > Cyprinodontiformes > Poeciliidae > Poeciliopsis > Poeciliopsis turrubarensis. The sequence goes on from VMRN01000067.1 coordinate 739,682, forward strand.
GGTGAGCGGGGGGGAACACCTGTGCAGCGGCAGGCGTTTTACCGCGCGAGCGGGGGGTCGAAGGGACGCGCGAGGGTTGTGTCACAACAGCGAGAAGTCAGATTACACAGCCCGGCCGGTCGGATGACTTCAACGTGTAATTAAAGGCAACCTGCTCCCCTTCTCGGTCTGCTGGGGTTTCACAAGAACAGACACGTCCTGAAGCCTCGTATCATAAAGGCAGAGGGGGAAAAAAAGCTAAAAGCGTCTTTGTCTGGCCTCAAGAGTAGCTCACTCTTCATCCGACAAGTGCGAATCGTTGTTTCGAGGCGCAGACGTAAATGTTTCCCTCCAGAGCGAGGAAAGCTTCACGGCAGCATCTCTCTTAACGTCTCGTGTCCGTACCTGTCTTTGCGGCGCGTTAATCTCTGTACATTACGGCTCGGCTGCCAGCGGATGGTAAACACTCATTTGTGCCGCTGCACAGACAAACACGCCTTGGAACGCTCCGCACAATGTGACCCGTGAGGTCATCGGGGAAAAGAAAAGGGAAAAACAACAATCCAGCCGCGAACGTGCCAACCTATAATGCATACAATGATTCAGCTGTTTTCTTTTTTGTTCCCATCATTGGGCAAAAACAGGAAACAGGAGTTTTGTGGGCTTCACAGAACGAGCAGCATGTGGTAGACAAAGCGAGAGAGAGAGAGAGAGAAAAATAACTTATTTCAGACCGCACCTTTCCTAGTGTTTGAATGAGACTATGTTATGAGTTCATGTTATGAGGATCCAAAGCAAATACAGTTTTGAATTCAGCATCAAGAACAAAAGCCGTCTATTACAAAAACAGATAATAAGCCTTTCTGTCCGGGTGTCCTGCATGAACACCCGTGTCACAAAAAAAAAAAAAAAAACAAGAGTTTTTTTTGTTTTCATCACTTCGGGTAAATGCGAAAATGCTTCATCGACCCCAAAGGGAAGTGAAACGGCATTTGATCGCGTCGTCACTGCGGACGAGGCATTGGGTTTGGGCAGGAGGCTTGTGAGCGCCGAAGCTTCAGTGAAAAGCAGAAAACTCGGATGTTTGTGCTGCGTCTTGTATAAATAGCTCGTGGCTGTAAAAGCCAGAGAAGGATCCTGTGAACAGAACAAGATTTGAGCAAGACAAACCCCAAACCGCCTGACAACTGCTCTGAGCACGATCACTCAGGAGCCACTCTTTCCTTTTTATAACAATCACATGGAGAGAGATCCCAACAACGCAATGTCTTCTGTTCTCTCCAAAGAGACTCATGGTGACATTGCCAGAATTTTCTCTGTTTGCAACGGATGATTTATTTGTTAATATTTGCAGTGAAAAGCAAAACTGGGGCTTGATGTTTCCTTATCTCTTGCTGCTTGTTTTTGCGACTAAACAAAATTGCTATTAGATTAAATTTAGTCAAATGCCTGGGACAATTGGGATTCAATGAGGGACTTCAGTGTCTTGATGTGGCTTAATGCTTGTGGTAGATTCATTTTTCTAGTGGTTATTTCATAACGATGCAGAGAGATGCCACAGTATCAGTTTTGTAGTAGTAGTTCAATTATTTGTCGATGACAATTAAATGATTCCAATAGTTTTTCAAACTGGAACACAGTCATGTCACACGCCGCGTAAATGTTTGGTTTTTAGTTATTTCAATGAACAAATAAGATCAGAGAACACATTTGAAGAGGTTTTTTTTTTTTAGCTGGAACAGAAATAATGTTATGTTTTGTTTTTTTTTTTTAAGTAATTTATTTATTTTTTGCTGTCTCTGTCTACCAGGGAAAGGAGACAGGAACGCAGTCCTGGACAGCGATGTCGTGCTGACAAAAATGAAGCTCTTAAACAACTTCAATGAAAAGCTCCGGTCGGCGGAAGACGCCGTCTCCTCTCCCCGCCCAGCACCAGTTTCCGAGCCCGACGCTGCAGAGGCCTCGGAGGCGAACTCCCGTCCTGAAGACAGGTCCCGGACGGATTCTGGCACCGGATACCTACCTATTTTCTCGGACTCCCGTCTCTCCAGCCTGTACAAGTTTGAATCCGAGGACTCTGGAGTGGAACTGCCCAGCGGAGCCAACTCTCCGTCTACCCCCACCGGCTCAGAGAAGAGCTTCGCGGTCCACAGCCGGGAGTCCTCCTGTCACTCCTGCGACTTGGACTCGGACTCTACCGATGCGCGAGCTGCGAAGAACCAAAACTCCAAGGAGGCAAGCGGCTTAAAGAACGGCACCAGTTCAACAGCGGACGCCCAAGACGACGTGTTCACCGACGGAGACGACTTTGACCCTTCAGCTGCAACAGTAAAAATGTACATATGTGAGGAAGTGGACCAAAGGGACGCTGCAGGATTTCCCTCTGAAGATGTCCGCGGCAGATCCGAACGACGTCATGAGAAAATTTCTTCAGATGATACAAACGGCTCGGAGAGCGTCAAGCTCGCGGACGAGTTCTCACCGGCACAATGTGAGGATGAGGCACACGAGGACGTAAAGGCTGAGTCTCTGAGGACAAGTGACTCCAGGGACAGTCTGGAGGACTACATGGACACATGCTGTAGGCTCAGTGAGGTAAGAAAACCATTGTTTAATTATCCACCCGTCTATCCAGGTCACGGGAACTCGTCATACTCTGAAGTTGGACCTGATGAGGGTGAACCGCTTGCCGTGACGACAGCCCGACTCTTCTCGCTGAGAGTCATTCGTGTCATGTTTTTGTATACGGACGCCCGCTCTCTGGCTCTCTCTGGACGGGTCTGCTCGGTGGGAGAGCACCTGGCAGCAGTGGAAGTTGCACAGTCACGTTCGGCCGTTTGATGTTCCTGGACGAGGCTGTGAGGACGTCTTTCGTTACCGGCAGCTATTACGGAGAGGAATGCGAGCAAACGTTCCGGATGAGTTCTCCCCCCGTAGCTGTGTCGCAGAGAGGGACGGGTCGGAGAAGGATTATTGAGGCAACGTAGAGTCGGAAGGCCTCTCTTCACGTCGGTCGAAATGAGAACCAGTCGCTCCCTCGGACAGAGCCAGTTAGCTGAGCACGACGCAGCACTTCATTGAATTTGCTGAGGTACTGGAGATTTGACAAAGGGATACTGTTTTGGATCGGCAGTATCCCTTTGGATAGAGGCCTTTCCCTCTCTCAACCCTCCTTATTTTCCGAGCCCACAGGTTGGCAAGCCGGTCCTGCTGTGTCGAATGTCTCAAATTACTCACATTATCTGCAGAGATAATGCTTCTTTTATAGCTTCCACGAGGCACCAGAGAGGACATTTTCTGGTATATCATTTTTTTTTTCTGTGTTAAAAATGAATAATAACTATTCATAAAATAGAAACCGAAGTCATGAACACGAAGGCGTCTTCATGAATGTCTATGGCTGTCGCTGTGACGTGTCATTTGGGTGAATGATGACATTTTTAGAGCAAAGCTGCTCTAAAAGTTGGATTAGAAGTCCATGAAAAGTGGCAACTTTGCATCAACGTGTAACACATTCACCAGCTAATGCAAAACTGGCACTTTCAAAGGAGCTTTGCATTGAAAGTGTCATTACTTACCACGCCCTCATGCTCAAAACAGATGTCATGTCAGGTTTATGACAGCGTCATGGGAGTCTTGTGCGCACCCCTTCAAATAAATGTTACAACACTTTCCACTGTGTGCTCAGTCATATAGGATTTCTTAGAATGGGAATAAACGATTTGTAAAACCAACTGAACGCTTCGCAATTCAAAATCTGGATGCGTGACTGAGTGCATAGTTTTCATTTTTCCTCACTGCCAGGCAGCAACACTGGTCATATGGACTCGTTTATCTCCGTCTTGGCTTTCATTTTCATCGTGGTTAGTTTGAACTTAGTTTAAAGGCAGTTTTTTTTTGTTTTGTTTTTGTTTTTATTGACTTATTGACCTCCCAGGCTTAACTAATAAAGAAGACACTTTCCAGCTGGGACCCACAGATGTTCTTTGTACTCCTGAGTGTGTTTTGGAACAACTGGAGTAGAATGAGGGGTCTGGAGATCACACAGTGGGTTAGCAGCTGTGAAATGGGGGCCCGGAGCGAGCGGGCCCCCTCCCCCCCCCTCTAACCAACAAGCGATGCTGTCAGTGATTCTGCTGGCTTCCCCGGAGTGAGCCCACGTCGAGCCCAGATGTGGTTGGTTCAGTTAGCTGACACACGAAGCTTCTCTCTCGCAGTTACGCCCTCTGAACAGATCGGAAAAGCAAACCGTTTGCAGAACAATTCACAATATGAAGTATAAATAATTTAGCAATTAATTTAAGAGTCCTACCAAAACAATTTGAAATTTTAGCAATATGCTAAACCACAGTCATATTTTACAAGGAGACACAATTCCCATATTGTTTTTGATCAGGTGTTTCCAAAGTGTGGCCCGGGGGGCCATTTGTGGCCCTGGGAACTATTTTCAGTGGCCCACTGAGAATGCTCCAAATTTGACCCTCCAGGAACCTTTTTATTATTTTTAGCACAAGAATGTAATTCTTATTTCTTCTTTAGTGGGAAGTGGAAGGCACAAAGTATTTTACTTATATACAAATATTTTCATTGTAACCTGCAACTTTTTACTTGGAAAAAAAAAAGAAAAAAGACTACATTTATTCTCTTAATAATTTGTATTTGGAGAAAGATTTTCTTTTGGTTGTTGGGAATAAAATAAGAGATTTTCCAGACCATACAAACTGAGAAGCATTAGCTTGGAAAACTGTCCGCCTTTTATTAAGACAAAACACTTGTCACTTTGTCTCATTAAAATATTGCATATTTAATCACAGGTATTTAAAAAAAAAAAAAGAAAAAAATTGCTTTGCGTTTTAAGTCAGAAAAGCAATATGGCCCCCAGAGTATTTTCACCTTCTGGAAAGAGTTTGGACACCAATATTTCTGATGATTAAAGCAGATATTTTAAGAAATGCCTTTAGAGAAGAGGAAGAACAAAAAAAAAAAAACATCAGTCAGATTATTTGGAATAGCTATTAGAGAGGAGTTGCTGGTGTGAGAATTTAACATCTCTAGTTTCAAAACTGAAGTAGAAGCAAATAACCATTCAGACGTGTTGAAAACCTGAACCGAGTCGCATTTCCTTCATGACACAAAGTGTGAGAAAATATTGCGACAATGTTTTGCACTGCGATCTCCAGAAGTGTCCTTCTTCATCCGGGTTGCTTCATGTCTCATTTCTGAGCTGCGGCTTTGGGTCTGGTGGTCGCCTCAGAGGTTCCGTCAGTGACTACCCCATGACTCAACGCAATTAACTGGAGGCTTGAGGAAGCAGAGCAGGGTGTGTCTGTTTGTTTGCCCTGGGATTGCTCACTTTGCACCAAAAAAAAAAAAAAAAAGACTCTCCTTCTTGCTCCCATTCCTCGGACCAAGCAGTGGGTCCCTCAGTGACCTCTGAGGAAGTATGACTAGGACCGGTGGGAGACCCGACACTCCTCAAATTACGGACCCACACGCACTCACTTTATCTGCTGGCAGGAAAAACAGTCCTGGTCAGAAGTTGCCACACACTCATCGTTTTCGTTCTTAGCCATTATTTGTTCAGTGGCGAAAAATGACACGAAATGCAACTTCAGTCTTTTTTTTTTTTTTTCCCCCCCACGAAACTAAATTATACATACAAACTTCAATGTGTACCTCCATATGTCCTGCTGAGAAAGAACATCTTTTTCTAAATGTCAACAAACTTGTGATTTTTAATCAAACTTTGATTAGAACCATAAAGCTGTAAACCAGGCGGGTCAAACTCAGTTTCATTTCGGGCCGTATCGAAAAGCCGAATGTTCTTAAAGCGCCGGTTGTGCCAGAACGTGTTGATAAAACCAATTAAACTGTTAAATTACTATTAAATTGCTGCCCCTCCAGGATTTTGTGATCGTTTTGGTGGCCTTTGTGATCCAAATCGCATATTTCGCTAATTTAGAAATATTTGTAAGGATTTCTCATGATATTTGCGCAAACGTAATGATGTCGGATGTGGCTCTTTATTTCTTGCCGTGTCGGTCACGGACTAGCCAGATTTGGCCCCCCCGGGCCTTGAGTTTGACACATGTGCTTTCAATGAATCGGGTCATGACTGAAAGAACGAGGTTACATATACAAGCAGCCGAAATGCGTTTGGACTCTCCAGAGTCTGGACTCTCCCTCAGAGAGAAAGAGAGAAGCTCGGTCATCCGGGAGAGACTCAGAGTAGAGCTGCTGCTCCTTCACGTCCAGAGGAACCAGTTGAGGCTCGGGCACCGAAGCACAAGGCCCAGATTAAGACACGCTGGAGGGCTCCAGCGAGCCTCCATACCGAGGCTCCCACCCTCACGACCCAACCCCGGATAAGCGGGAGATGCTGGATGGATGTATTCATAGATCTGAATCTAATGTATTATTTCAACCTTGTGTGGATTAGGGAAAATCCACTTGAGAAACGGACTCGCCTGTGAACAGGGAAGAGGTTCCGGGCTGTCGTCAGACGCGAGATCCTGTGCGATAAAATGCTTTTCACACAAGGGCCGCTTCCTCTGTGCACAATCATTCGCACGCAAGCATTTCAGTGTTTTTGAAGGCAGCGCGACGCGCGCAGATGTTCTTGTTCAAGAACCTTTTGTGATCCAGGAAGTATTTGCATGTCAAAAGAAAAGAGTGGTGTCACCTCAACGCAACTCCAGCTTCAGAGCCAACAGCGTAGGAAGCCTGAGCTCACATCCTGCTTTTGTTGGGTCAAATTTAGGAATGTTGATAATTGGATAAATATTTGCTCACGATTTCCTCTTTATCGCCCAGAGTGAGATTCTTTATCCTGGTGCGACCACCACCAAGAGAAGACTTTTTAAAAGTCGAGGGAAAAGGAATTTATTTTTTAATTTAAAGTGAAAGTCGCTCCCAGATCAACGATGTTGCTGATAAACCGAATAAATAGGTTATTTAGTGCACAACTTTTATATTTCTGTGCAAATTTCGACATCTTGGCATAACTCAGCGAAACTACAATGAAAACAAATATCAGACTCTCAAAACCAATTCATCAGAAATCATGACTTTTTTTTTTTTTTTTAACAATAGTATGTACAACAAGTTAGATAAACAGCAACTAATAGAACAAGACTTAAGAGAGCAAAAATTACGAACAGGAAAAGGTTAAATACAGTAAGCATGACCTTGTTCAGCAGTTCAACAGCAAATGCAGTGACATCACCGCCAAGAAAACGTAAGAGGGGAAAAGAGAAAAATTGACAGACTGGAAAATGTAACCCGCGAAGAATATTAAAATCTCTGCATTTTTTTTTTTTGCACTCCTAGACACACATAGTACATTAAAAAACAATGTATGGAAGGGCTAATGATGGATTTTGCATGTGGATCTCTTAAGGTCCAGTTTCTCACCTAGAAACAATTTCACAACTTGTAGGACCAGATTTTGTGGCGGTATGAACAATTTGTAACTTTCTGCGCTCCGCTTCACTGGAGCTGGCGGGCGCGAAAAACGTTACTTTCCCTTCCGGCCATGAAAAAAAAAAAAAAAAAAGAACAGATAAGGAAAGTCTTAAAATTCCTTTCTTTCCTTTCACATTTGGAACAAATAAAAAGCCCTTTTGTCCGACTACAAAGCGTTTGATCTGCATCAAATGAGTTGCTCTGTGTGGCAGACGGAGCAACACATAAATCGTAGACGTGAAGACGGATGGAGCTAAATGGCCGTGTGCTGTGGAACTCCAAATGCTCTGTCTTCTCCCGTGTTTACTTCCCTGCGGTTGGGAGCAGCCGATCCATTTCCAATCCCCTCCCTCCATGTTTTCTTGTGGGCGCCTGTGATCTCGTCTGACGTGCACACGTTCTGTTTTCTGCAGGCCCAACAACAGAGATCCAGTCCTCCGGGCTCGGGGGTGGGTTACCTGGAGCACATCTGCCAGCTGCTCGAAAAAATTGCTCGTCTGCAGGAGGCGAACCTTCACCTGCAGAGGCAGGTCTGCAGCCTGCAGGGGGACAGCAGGATGAGAAAAACGAAGGAGGTGTGTGAATGCTCTTGGATTCCTCTCAGGCTGGTTCTTGAAGTTTCATGCAGAAGCTGCAAAGTAGTGGTAGTTTTTTTTTTTTTTTTTCAGCGATTCTCAATAAAAGATCAACTTCAATAACTTCTAAGTTTTTCATGGTGTTTGGACAGAAAACCACTGAGTCTACTTTATTTTTTCTAATAGCCTAATATTAATTTTCTCTAACTTTCCACGTTAGATCATAGCTGGGTTTTGATTCAGACCAAATTTTTCTTTCACTCCACATAAAAATGCAAATGTAAATATACTGAGCTTTAATCAGTTTTTTCCAACCCTCCCTATGTGCTGTATCACAAGTAAACGAAAGTGGTTTCTATTAGAGGCGCGCCGATTGCAGTTTTCGCCTGTCACCGACGTTTAAAAAGCCTCATCGATTCAGACTTTGGCTGATGCCGTTTTTACTTTTTCTCTGACATTTCGTCATCCTGCGATACAGCAAGGAAGTCGTTGAGTCGGGTGACTGTTAACTAGAAGCGTGCAGACATGACTTGGTTGGGCCAGCATGTCGGTCAAACCTCTCTCACGTGAGAGCAGAAGAGGACAGAGGTTGATATTTAGACCTTTGCTGATCTCACTGTGTGTGTGTGCGTGTGTGTGTGTGTGTGTGTGTGCGTGTGTGTGCGTGTGTGTGTTGTGTCTACGCAGGAGTGTTTTCAGCGGTACTGCAGCTGTGGCTCTGCCACGTTGGCCTTCCAGAGCTGGCAGTCGAAAAGTGACTTTCTGTCTCCGAGCGGTACTTCCTCTGATCTGTCCACCATCCCGGAGGTCAGCTGGCTCCCGCTGCTGTCAGCCTGGAAAGGTAGCCTGAGAACGCATCCTGGTCAGGAGCTCATGTGACAGACAGTAAATCTGCGGAATAAACCTTACGCCAAGTAATTTAGTCGCGCCGATTCGCGACAAATGTCAAATGGCAGATTCTCCTTATGGAAAGCCATAAGCAGAGCTCTGGGTGGCATCAATGAGGCCATTACTTTAACGTTTAAAGTAATAATCATAAAGTTACAGTGACAGAGTCAGCCATGTTGTGTCTGCGTTGGGCAGCGTGTTGGGGACGACGGATTAGAAGAGCCAGTAACAGAAGTGTCTTATCTCTTATTAATACTTCAGGCACGAGCAGTGAGGATTTGCCAGCCACCCCAGAATGGAGGAGAAGCCAAAACCGAAGGAGCGACGCCGAGAGGGAGCCCCGTCTCCATGGAGACCGCACAGAAGGGAGGAGTCCTCCGATGGGCCGCGTGAGGGTGAGTCCAAACAGATCAACAGACTCAACTCTTGATGCTGTTTTGATGTTTGCTATCTATCTATCTATCTATCTATCTATCTATCTATCTATCTATCTA
>VMRN01000067.1:749091-844331 GCA_010277015.1 Poeciliopsis turrubarensis
ATCTATCTATCTATCTATCTATCTATCTATCTATCTATCTATCTATCACATTTAAAGACGAGCAGCTGTCCAACTGTTGTGTTTCTTAACTTACAGCTCAGTGAAAACTACATGTGGGGTCGAGTCAAAGACCTTGTGAGGAAAAGTAAAGGGAAGAACCCGAGCGGTCTGGGACTGACGTCTGCTTCACTGAAGTTGTCTTGTCCTCAGCTCTACAGGTGAGGAATATTCACTGCGCTCTTCGTGACAGTTGCAGTCCTCCCGCCCCCACAAGGGAAAAGCGTGTGAGACAATGGGTGGATGGAAGACAATCAAAACACATTCAGCACTTTGCATGATTTTTAAAAATGATGACGCTTTAACGCGGAGTTGACAGCCGTAGACATTCTCGACGAAATGAAGAACATCACAGACAACTTTGTCCACTTTCTTCATCGGAACGTCTTCAGTCAGAGACTTTTGGCTGCGACACTGACTGCTACAGGACAACCTGCCTGCCCACAACCACTTAACATCTGCAACAACTCTTTGAATTACAGACACCGGGAATTTCCCTTTGGGATCATCAAGTATTTTAAAACTGAGTTAGAAATAACTGTACCATATGCATCAGATAAATGAGCTGTTGCTTTGAAATAAATGTGTTTATCGCGCAGAATATGCATTCTGTTCTGGTGGTTCATTTCACCACCAGACACCGACATGCTAACTGTCGTAGCTTCAAGCTTTCTAAAAGAAAGTGGCGATGCGGCTAGAGCCGTGTATTTTTTTTCCCCGCAACAAAAGTCCAAATAATTTTGCTTTAGTATTTTTTATTTTTTATTTTTTCATTTTTTATTTGGAATTCTACATTTCTCCGACGTGACTAGCAGCTGCTGAAATCCCCATAAAAAAATGTGCTTATTTCCTTTGTTTGCTAAAAGAAAAACAGTTTTAAAAAAAAAAGCAGAAGGAATGTCTGTCATTTGACCGCAGTTAATAGAAGAAGGCATGGGAGGACGAAAGGCATTCAGCTACTTGTGGGCTGCGAACAGAGACTGACAACTTCCTGGCAGGTGGAGATAAAAGAAGCTATGAGCTTCATTTTTCCTCGCGAGGCCAGGAGATTCGGTAAATGTGAACTTTACTGTTCTGGAAAGCCTGTGCCGCAGAGGAGTCTCACAGAGGGTAGGAGGGCTGCTGGCGCTCTCTCTCCTGCCTGGAATTCAGTCCAAACTCAGAGAAGCAAAGGACGGGGTCAGCGAGTCAGACTTTCGGTATGCATCAGAGGAATATTTCAACCCGATGAGACGTAGCTGCAGTCCAGGATTCATTAGAAGAGGGCAGCATCCGCCCGCTAAGTCATGCATGGCATCAGGAGGGATGCCAAATCCAACAGCAGGACACTACAGTTTTGTTGGGTATTTATACTACAAATTCAGTTTCAGCTTTCAGCCGAGTTAACTCCAAACGTTTTCCTTGCAGGCCTGATGAAGAGCAGACGAAATGCCTGACCAGAAACAGAAACTCCATGATTGCCTTGGGCTACCAGAACAAGCAAGAAGACGTCTCTTGGCTTTAGTAAGCTTCCGGGTAGTTACACGTTTATTTTTGTCTTTCCCATTTGTCTGAAGAACACAGCAATGAGCCATCGTCACTCGCTGCGTGTTGGAGAATCTATTTGGAAAAGTCATCCACCATTACCAGTGGTGTTCCCCTAGGATTGGGCCTTGTGCCCCCTTCTTTTTAGAACATATTTTAGTCATCTATACCTCATTCAAAGGAGCACAATGTTCATTTTAACATGGCACACAGTCACACCTGTCAGCCAACCTTCCATCTGTGATTGGTGGTGGTAGCATCATGGTGAAGGCCTCTTTTTCATTCCTATGGTATTGGTCCATTGCTTCATCTAGATGATTAAAATCTAGGGGAATGAAACTTGGACATAGGTGACTTCCCAAGCACACATCAGAACTTTTGAAACAGATAAGCATGACAAAATTAGGTTCTGAGAATAGCCTCAACCTCAGCCCGATTGAATATGTACTTACATATTTACCACATTGGTGACAGAACGGTTGAAATAAATCAGTGTGGAAAGATCTCCAGAACAATGGGTTCTTTGTCAAACCCATTGTTCAAACAAGACATCGCTACAGATGATCTTGTGCAACCTGTATCCCACACACACACACACACACACACACGCACACACGCACGCACACGCACACACACACACATACACGCACACACGCACACACACACAACAGTCACATTACATTTCAGTTTGACATAAATATCTGTTGTTATTCTTCTTCTTTGTGTTCTGCTGACATCAGATCCAAATGGGCTCATGCTGAGAAGAAGACATCAGGGGGTTCTACCAAGAAACTCTGACACCTTAAAGGAAAGAGAAGAGAAGAGAAGAGAAGAGAAGAGAAGAGTGGAGAAGAGAAGAGGAGAAGAGAAGAGGAGTGTGGAAACAGAAGACAGAGGAGAATGTTGAAAGAGATGACTCTGGGACATTGACATCAGAGTGTGTGTTATACTTTGTCCAGAGAAGAGTCGGACGGTACCACCGCATTGTGACATAATATATTTTCAGCAGAGTGTAGAGTTTTTACATTCTATTATCGAATCTAAGCTTAAATATCTTTATAATCTTTTCATTTGGTATATGGTAAATACATCACAGACAAATGGCAGCTGTTTTTGTATACAGTGTGTGCATGCGAAGCGTTATGAAAGGATGTGGGGAAAGGATTTTCTGTTGCGACGTTCCGACGTTCTCAAACAGGTCGGGAAGAGTCCAGAAACGTCTCAGATAACAACCAGCTGCTATTTTTTCCCCGCTTATGTAATATTTTCAGAATGTCGACGAATACATTTTTAAAGGTTGTTCCGCGATGTTTCAGTATTCTTTTCATAACCTGGATTCGGTGAAGAAGAGCCACACCAGGTTTCGTTTCAGGTTCACGTGCCATGCGTTGGTCAAATGATCCTAAGATTTTAAGAACAAGAATAATGACGTTTTATTATTCTTGTTATAATGATAACAAGATGGCGCACCGCTCCAACTCATCTGAAAATAAAACTAAGAAGCGTGCATTTAAATCACTTCTCATGGCTTCCGTTCAACAATGACTTGTCCACTGGTGTCCCCACCTGAGCTGTGGATCTCTGCAGCTCCTCCATTGTTACCATGGCTACTCTGTCTACATTTGCGAGTAGGTCTGAGAGTGTGAGTGCATGGCTGTCTGTCCTGCACAGACAATGGATAGGTGGATTTTATGTGGCATATCAGAGTAAAGGGGGTTATATTCTGATGCATGCCACACGTTTCAAATTATGAAAAAAAATCCCACATTGAAAATCTTTTGTCACCTTTATTCTTTATATTTGTCATTTAAACCCCACCAAAAACAAATACAGCTCTGGGGAAAGAAAAGAGAGAAAAAAATTAAGAGACCACTTCAAATGATCGGTTTCACTGCTTTTACTTTTTACATGTGTACGGTTGAGTAAAGTGAACTTTATTCTTTTATTCTATGAACTCCTGACAGCATGTCTCTGAAATTCAAGCAAAAAAATTTGCATGAAACACTACGGCATAAAAAGATGACATAAAAAGGGTGACGACGGCTTGCAATTTTAGGGACGAAGGAGAAAACCTTTCAGTGACATTACAGAATGAAGGATGAAAGAAAGCCGTGATGAGAATGTGGAGAGTAAATGGTTTGTTTCCTCAATCTGCAGAATGAAATTGAAACGCTTTTCAAGATAACAAAAAAATGAAAAAAACAACAACAACAAAAAAAAAAACAAAACAAAAAATAAAACACAGTACCCTCTGGTGGTCAAAGCTGGGAATCGCATTTTAAATGCCTCCGCATTAAGAAGTAATCCCTCATATCAGGTGTTTCTCCTCTTTGCTTTGAAAACAGCAGCAATCAAATCACTCCTGAAAACAAACAGTCAGGACAAATCATCATTGCAAAGCTGCAGGTCGATCTCTAGCCATTCATTCATCTCGCCTGAAGGCATTGTTTGACCAGCCTGCAAGTGGTTGGTCACTGTTTGGAAGATGAAGCTTGTCAAAGTGTTCAATGGTGCTTGTGTAAATATGGATGCCGGAAGAACCACAGTGGTGGCTCTGTTGGACCTCAGTGATGCATTCAAGCCTGTTGACCATGACATATTATAGAAGCAACTGAAGGAGTGGGTTGGAATGTCTGCTATGGTACTCGACAAAGTAAAGAAAAGGGACTTCTTTGTGGGAAGAGGTGACTTTCATCAGGGGTGACAAAAATCACATGCAAGGTCCCTCATGGTTCCATCCTAGGGCCCACGGTATATAACATCTACTTGCTCCTGCTCAGTCAGATTATTGCAGGTAATAAGTTAAGTTACCATTCCTATGTGGATGATACACAGCTCTACATTACAACGTCACCAGGTGACTACCCATTCAAGCACTGATTGGATGAGATTAGTGTGATTAGTTGAACTGATCATTGCTTACTGTCCTCACAGGTCCGCCTGATATAAGACGGTGCTGGATCAGATATTCACACCAAAACTAGGTCCTAAAGTCCTTACGTCAGAGGAAATACTGTAAAAATAATTTTGTTAGTTCATAAATCACTGACTAGAATCACCAAAAATACATTCGAGACCTGTTGTTGTTGTGGTATCAACAACAACAACAGGTTGTCTGAGTGGCATTCCTGAGTGGCATTCCAGACCACTCAGGTCTTCTGACTTTATCTCAGTATCTTCCCCAGTCAGAACTAAACATGGAGAAGCTGCATTCAGATTTTATGATCCGCTAATCTGGAATGAACTTCCAGAAAACTTTAATGGTAATTGGAGCATCACTAATTTTAGTCTCTTTTCGACTTTTCCTCACATTTATTTTCCCACCATAAGGTAATGTGCCTGTTTAATTTTTCATCACGTAATGCACTTTAAGCTGCTGTGCTGCTGCATTGCCCTATACAAATAAACTTGGGTTGTGTAACATATTTTTATATTAGCGTTTTGCTATTTTGGGCACTCAAGTGTGGCTGTTGGCCGTAATAATTCATATTTTCCTCATGTTTTCCAGCTGGTATTCAGTGAAAAAAACAAAACAAAACAAACAAAGAAAAAAAAAAAAAACAACAGAGAATGACAACCAAAACCACAACACCACACTTTGACTTGTAAGAAGAAAAGTTTCTGTTTTTTTTTTTTTGTTTTACTTTAGTACTCCAAAATAAAAGGTTTTATTTATTTATTTATTATTATTATTTTAATGAACATAAACAACCTCTGAAAATAGTGGCACCAGGTATATAATCTGTGCTCAAAGAGGTTCAGTCTGTCTCAAATACTTTCTTTGTTGCTCTGTGGTTCCACTGTCAGCGTGTTTTCACTACTGTGAGGTGGGGCGGAAGAAAAAAGGGGGGGAAAGGAGAAAAAAAAAACTCTGAAAACTAAACAATAACATAACCAATAATATTTCTCATGAAAGAAGACACGTGATTTGAAAGCTAGTCCACAATGTTGTTGTTTTGCTGTGGTGTCTGTAAAAGAACGAGCAATCTGCCTCCGTCAATGGGTTGAAAATAAGCGGAAGTAGATCACCTGCCTTCACAAAACAAAAGCAACACATTTCCTGCCACTGGAGGCCTATTAAGTAATTTAAGCTGCTGCCATGTGATTGGCTGAGTATGTTACAGGTGTACCTAAAAATGACAAGTATTTAGTCTTGATTAGTGTTCCAGTTATGCTCCCAATTTCCCCACTAGAAAATCCGATCCCGAAGCGCGTTCCGGTTGATTTTCCGACTGGGAAGTCGGGATTTCCCAGTTCTGACTAGAACCGGAACGCAGCACTAACCCCCCAACTGTCAGTAGTTTATTTTGGAAAACAGCGGAAGTTCTGCGCGTAGCACCGGAAATTTACATGGAGACAAGAAGAATCCGTGAACTTGAGTCGACAACCCTTTGGGAATATGGAGGGAGACTGTTTGGAGGTTTCACTTGACTTAAGCAGAGTTTGAACGAGGTACTTTCACGAATGCGAGACAATTAATTCATGGACATGCGGGGGCGCTTCTCCTCCTCGGTGAGGTGGAGGTTCCTTCGGTTGGCCAGCAGCGCTCTCCTCGGTTGGTAAGTTAGACTACCGTAGTTCTTCCGTCCTTGTTGACTAAACTGCTGCGGTTTGGGTTCTGCTGTCTCGTGCACTGCCTGCTCTCCGGGGCCCAGTCCCACGTAACGCGGCTGACTGTCCTCTGCCACCACCTGTTGCTCCGCGAGTTGGAAGTAAAGATGAAGAAAAGCGCATCATTCGCGGTCGAGGGTCTTTCACAGCTCACGCTGACTCAACTCATGAACCAGCCGCGCTCAGTGCCACTTATTACAACACAAACCAGCAATAACTGTCGGGACACGAAGCAGCTGCTCCTCCGTTCAGCTCGTTGTCCCAGTGAGGTGTCTGCATTTTTCAGAGTGCGTCGCTATTATTATAAAACTACTACCATGCCGCAGAACCTCATGCTGGCGATACAGAAACGTGTTTTGGGGTCATTTTCAAGTGTTTAATTTTCTCAACTCCTGAGGTAACAACAAACTCTCTGGATTATGTTAACAGGTCACCTGTACCAGGGTTTTCCTCAGAGTCTTATAAGCCTGGCGGGCCACCAGGCTTCACTTGTGCCCCCACCAGCATTGCTTGTCATTTTTGTTTTGTTTTTCTCTGATTGCCTTTTTTTAAAGACTTTATAGCTGGTGATTATGTATTAATCTTCCAAAAAAAAAAAAAAAAAGCATAACTATCAAATTTCCTGTCAACTTTAAACATTTTCTAACTCAAAAACACGGCGGGTGGCTGGATGATTGTCGTAGCGCCCTGAGCACCGAGCTTAGCGAGTTTTCTGGGGAAACCCTGTATCCTAAAATAATATAATAATAATAATGATGCATGTCATAAAAATGAACTGTTCTGAACACTCCAGGTTGCCGTACAGTTAAAAACCAATGTACAACAATTGAAACAATTGGAATATAAATATGTAATGATTAAAGCAAAGAGGAAATGAGCTGAAAAGAATGAGCTACTCTCAAAATAGATGTTTTCAGATTATATTTAAACAGTGAGAGAGAAGTGATGTTTCATAGATCAGGGGGTGGAGAAAGGAATTTGAGGATCAGTAGGGTAGTTCAGTTTACAAACCAGATTATGGGAATGGGTGTGCAGAGTTTGCCATGCTAATAATTCACAAGTGTGCCTGATAGTTTATTTTGTTTGTGTCTCAGGTAAAATCAAGCCAGTCACATTTATTGTCAAATTCTCCATGTTCCAGGAATTCAGCCTTGCTGCCATTGCCTTCCTATGCAATTCCACTCGATTCTCATCTCCCAGTGCTGTGTCCGGGATTTCTCCCATTGAGTTTTATTCTTCTGAATTTCATCTCGACCAATAGGCAAACAGAATGACTTGAACGATGATGTCAATTTCAGTGCGTGTTCAGTGCTCGCTTTGTACCTGCGTTGCAGGCTGCTCTGTAGCGTTACTTTATAAAGTAACATTATGAAGTTAATGTAAGTGAAACAGATAGTTTCACAAACTATCTGTTTGTGAAACAGACGAGACTTTTTCATTTAGAGTGTTCTTTGCAGATACTGCATTACCTGGATAAATAACAACCAATCATCACCAGCAAATCAAAATACTACACCAAGCTGCTGACGTCATGAAACTTAATACAAGAAATACTTAAATTTTGTACCCGAAGTATATTTTGGGTACAAATATTTGCCCCAAATAAAAGGTCATTTTACTTTTATATTAGTTTTACGTCTAAATGTAACAACAGCTGGCCTGCGATGGACTGGCGACCTGTCCAGGGTGTACCCCGCCTCTTGCCCATTAACCTATGGAGATTGGTAACAGCTCCCCTGGCAACTCCACAAGGAATGAACATGTAAGATAATGGATGGATGGACAAATGAACTTGGAACAACCATGGCTGTTCCAAGTTTTTATTGGGCCTATCGCCCCATAAAAACAGAATAGGATAGTGCAGAATAGCATAGTGGCACCCCGCTTCCTGTTAAGAACATCACCTCCACTCACAGCATTTTCAATACAAATCGGTGAAATTTGCAATAGGGGGTCACTTTTAAATGGGCCGAGCTTAAAATTAGTCAGTGATAATTATTTCCTGAGTTGTATTTGTGAACAAAGACAAAGATGAAACCCATCAGACCATAGTCATAGTTATAATGTGATTCCATAGCATCAGAATGTAGTCATGGCAACAAATCAACCATTAAAGATTCATCTTTCGCATTTTTTGGAAGTAAACTTACCAACTAAATTGATTCTTAAAATGAAATGTTAAACTATTTACTGCTGCCGTATGTAATTTTTAGAAAGAAGATTTTTTTTAACATATTTGTTAAAACTGTCTCCATGTCGTGACAGTTTATGAAACAGATAATCTGTGAAAAGATCGATGCCACCTGAAGAAATGCACCGCTCCGGCCACAGACAACCAATCAGAACCAGGAGGAAGATCTGAGCACCATCAGTCAATGCAACCCAACGTGTTGATGGTGGAGAAATAACTATACTGTTGTTGCATTGACGCAAAAGCAACGGTACATTGACTTGGTCTTAGATGACTAGTCCAAAAGTATATATAACTTAGTAATTCTATTTTTTATTTGCTTTTTTTTTTTTAGGATTTGTTTTCTCTGTAAGTTGGGTTGTTTCATGTTTAGGTTCTGTACAAAGTTCATTATTTTAGGCGGGTTTGAATTATAAACAAGAAAATGGACTCAAAACAACAATATTATATTTTAAATCAAAGACCAGCATTTGTTTTCAGTCTTGTCAGCAATGTCTTCCAATAATATAATTACCTAATCATGTTATTCAATTTCCAGTTACCTTTTAACACTTTTTAACACAAACACACGGCGGACTGCCGTAGTTCCACTACTGCTGGGCTTTTCAAAAGTTTTCTGGGGGAAACCTTTCATCTGTAGACTGGTAATACAGACACATGCACATCATGTCCCTAACAGACAGTCTGTCATCGACTTGTTTATTTAAGAAACGGGAGTGGGATAAATCCACTTCCCTTGTACTGCTTTTTCAATCTTCTCGGCAATCTGCTAATGTGCTTAGTGCTGGTACTGGTACCACAGGAGACTAATGCTGTGTTCTGCCTCAGCCGTGACTCATGGGTCAGGAATTCAAACGGTGTATTTTCTGAAAGGCCCTCTTAGCCTCTGGATCATCTCCAGGATCACTCTGACCACTTGTGCAGAGGTAGACGATCTTGTTGATTGACTAACAGTTCATTGATAAGAGGCCATTATCTTCAAAACCTGAGGATTTTCAGGTCCACCATCTTTCATTAAATGAGACGTGATTTAATTTTAACATTATTTTGTGACGGTTGTTTTAAATATTAACTGATTGAACTGAAAATTGTGGTTTTCTTACATTATTAAACTTGCTTCTCAAATAAAAATAATTTTGATAACTCTAACTTACCTAAGACGAGAGAAGTTTGGTCTAATTTCACTTCAGACAGTGAGGGAAAAAAGGTGGATGTCTCTTTGTTCAGCAGGTAAACTTCTGCTTTTAACCACCAACTCTTAGGAAAGAGTTGGTGGTTAATAAATCAGTCAAGACTCAACTAGTCTTATGCTTTTTTGCTTTTCGTGCATGTCTGAGTCCCACACATGGCGATTCCACAGATGTGGTTTTATCAGCTTCCTGAATCTTCATCAAATAATCCTGTTCAGGCTGCAGTGGTTGTTTTAAATTCGGAGCAAAATCAGAGGTCATATTAGGCTTTTTTTTTTTTTTGTCGTTTATCATTTTGATTGGCGGCATCAAAAAAAATTCTGTCAACCTATTTTTTCTTGTCAATTTTTGAATAGTAATAATGACATAGGCTATTCAGTTGCATTTAATTTTTATTCTGTTTAATTAGTAATATTCAACAAGATAATCCTCAGCCCCACACAGATAAAAACAGATGAACACATCTAACTTTTTATTCGCAGTTACAAAACCAGGGTGAGTCGGGCGCAAATCATCTGGGATATGTGGTTGAGGGCGAGGCCAGCATGTATTTAGCTCTGCATTGAGATCTGGTTGGTAAAGTAGAATTAACTTCTGCACATTTCTTTTCTCAACAAGATAAGCTGCCTATTCTTCTGTTCAAACTGTAAATGGATTCATAGTATTCTTCTTTAGTTTTCTCTGTTCTTTATGTGTAGTCAGTGTGATAAACGCGCCACAGAAGCTCGAATCGACCTGACATCAAGCAAATAATTTGTCCCAAATTTTGGGTCGGACTCTGAACACTAATTGTGCTCCTTCCTTTGCACTGTCAGGTTCTGGGTCAGCAGAATGCGTTTATTTCAAATCTATGTTGGGAATGATGATGAGAAGGGATTAAAAAAAATTTTTTTATTGATTTGAGTTGCCCTCCTTGCGGGGGAAGTTGAGAAAGGTGTGAATTGTAGATCCATCAAAATGATGGACAGCATTCAGATTTTTTCCGTCATTTATTGAAAAAGCAAAACAAAATGCGACCTCTGAGCCAAATGGTTCTCTAGTTTCACTCATTCAGACAGGAAGCTTTGAAGGAGATGCTAAATTAGCATTATTAGCTGCTCTGCCATCCATTTTTTATTCAATCTGGTGGAGGGGTCAACCCAACCACAAGTTGTTCCACACATCAAGACAAACCAAAAACTATTCCCTCTCATTTCGAAATAAGAGACTTATTTATAAATTCAATAGAGCCATGGGCTTTATGACTGGAGCTTTAAATAATTATTTTCTCTAGACAAATGTTTCTTCTGATACCTGTCTTGCCCTTTGTGATACAGACTATTCTGTTAAGAAATGTTGTATTGTAATATTCATACAGGCAGAGGACGAGGGATAAACCTTTCGAAACATACAAAAAGTATCAAACAGGTCATTTTACCTTTATACAAAAACATAAAATGTTCTATATTTGCGGTTTTCCTTAAAAAATTACAATTCTTTTCTTAATTTTTTCCTCCTTGGAGACTTTAGTACATCGGTTGAGAAGCTTAAGTTACCTTCTTAAAAATGAAATTGCGAAATGAAATGTAGTAAAGATAACAGAATTTGGAAGAAAACCAAATGTGCTGATTGTGAAAGGTTACTTGGAGCTTTGTTGGGGTAAACCATTTTCCCTGTAATTTCTTGAATCAACAGGCAAGTCTAAACCTGCTGCTTTTTCGTGTAGGCAGTGGGATGCAACTTCAAAATGATCCTAAACCACACTAACCACTGAGACGCACTCATACCGAGCTCTAGAAAAGACTAGAAGTTGATCCGACATTCTGGTTGTGTGGAACCATCTCAAGACGCAGAACGGTCATCCCAAGCGAACGGTGAACCAAAACTCCTGTGTGATGATGCGAGAAATCTGCGCATTAAAACGGGAAATTATTTTGTTACTGCATAAAGGTGCTTCTACAAGCTTTTTTCTTTTCCCATGGCTGTACAGGATGTGCTGAACAGAACAGGGACATGAATCCATGGCCGCTGTATCTGTGAAGTTACCATTCACAGGAGTTATATTCTAAAACCTTACAAGGGAGGCGTCCAGGTTTCTGATAGAGCAGAACTGAAGAGCTTCAAAATCTGACATTTGTGTTGAATCCAAGTCTATTTTAAGAAGCTTCTTAAAATAGATCAGGTATGTAGTCACAGGAAGTGATATGTAATCACAGAAACTGGGTTGACAGTAATACTGCTTTATATTTAGTTACTTGCCTGAAAAAGACAGTATTTCCTTGTACTGGAAGTACTTGAAGGAATCTGTTGGGCAGCCAAGATTTCCCCAGAAAACTTGTTAAGCTGTGCTTTTGTATTAAAAAAATGTTACATTGACAGGAAATGTTAAGTATTACTGGGTAATTAAATGATACTGGAAGACATTGCTGACAGTTCTAAAACACACAATTATAATCTTGAAAGCAACAAACAAAAAAATAATACTAATACTAAAGAAATAATAAGTTTTTACACTTCTGTTAAACCCCAAGTAAGTAATCAACCAGTGGATCTAAAACGCCATGTAATGCTGGTCAGATTTAGAACCTTCCCATGGCATAAATAAAGTAAGCAGCTTCAGCCCCCCGCAGACCACCAGACCCCACCCAAAAGATGCTAAGGCAGACCATAGATCTAGAACTTCACCATTAGTTTATCGAGACTGACAATGTGGTAAAATTTGATTTAACGGTTTCAGCAGGGGCTGCCACCTTGTTTTGCTCTGACCGTGAATGACTTTATACCTGCCAGGGTGATGATGTCACTCTTCTCATGTCTTACAGTAAGGACTCTTCAATGACGAGTCCCTTCCTGACAGTCACTGGTTCTTCAACTTCTCCAAATGAAGCAAGAGTTAAAGGTTAACCAATGGTAAGTGTCTCACCACTCACTATTGATAAAACAGACTCTGTCAGGTGAATTCACACGTTCATAATGTTTTCATTAAATGAGAGAAGTCAGTCACAGAGCTTTATATTATCTCTCTTTCTGTTCAGTAAAGTTAGTTTTCCTGGCAAATTTTAACATTCTTGTTTTTTTTTTTTTTTCTTTTTGTCTTCATATTCAATGTCTTGTCTCTCCTACAGACGGCTCAGCGACAGAGAGACAACATGTCGCTCAGTCCATCCTGTGGTCAGGAGACGAAGGGCAGTTTCTTCAAGGTGTGTAACCCTGAGTAATCAGGAACATCTCTCTGTTGTTGAGAGCTGCTCTCTTTCATGAGGAGAATCTAGGATTGTTTTAAAAGCTTGGGGTGGGAATGCAGATCTCTTGCTCCTAGTAGGGAGCAGCAGAGGTACCAGATAGAAGGGAGAGGCAGATTAACCTGCCCGCTCCAGCTGCTATTTTAGTTAAATTTTAGTTTTTTCTGATTTCACAACTCAGGCTTTTTCCATGAAGACAAATAGCTGTAAGCCTCCTATTTATGTTACAGGAAGAAATTAGTCTGGTCATTTCTGACCAGTTTGCAAACTTCAGGAATTTTGACTGATAAAAGGAAGTTTCACATCATGGGTTAGATATGATTAAAGTTCTTCTAAAGCGGGGGTGTCAAACTCCAGACCTCCGGGACTACTGCTCAGCATTTTTTGGGATGTGCCTCTAGTCTAACACACTGAACTCAAATGGCTGAATTACCTCCTCAGTTTGGAGACAAGTTCTCCAAAGTCCTGCTGATGACCTAAATATTTGTTTCAGCAGAGGCACATCTAAAAGTTGGATACCAACTTTTAGATCTCTTTGAGGTGTAGAGTTTCACAACTCTGCTCTAAAGAGTGTTTTTGAGTACATTCCCAAAAACCTTGGTTTGGATGAGCTTGAAAGGATGAGCTTCTGTTTCTTGTAAGGCGAGAGTGTGGGAACCTTCTTTCAGCCATCTCTGTAGCAGTGCGCAGCAGCAAGTGGGGAACGTCATGTTCAAGTTAATGTGCCAAAAATCGCCTCTCATTGTCACAGTTGCGTCACAAAAATCTCATCTTTTGGTTCTCAGCCTCTTGTTGCCACATCTATTGGACCGAAACATTAAACTCACCTTCCTGGGTTCTGGTCCGACGTGGTGGCAAACTAACTTCCCACTAACGCCTTCCGTTCTTATTCTGATTACTGACAACATGGAAAATAAAATGAGATATTTCAGCTTGCCAATCATTATTTCCTCTTTCTCTGAACTTGTAAACTCATGATAGGCGTTCCTCTCTGCCATGATCGCTGCCCTCCTATCTATCGGGGGTCGGGGGGTTGTGGATCTTGAGGGTTGTGTGCAAAATTGAATTCCCCAAGTCAACTGTTTGACTTCAGCCTGACCATATATGCTGGCTGTATTTCCACTGTGAGGAGGAAGAGAGTAACAGAGGTTAATCTGCTGTGAGAGAGCATACATAGAATAAAGCCCAGTTTGGTTTTGGAGATGAGCCAGGCTCACATTCTTTCTTTCTTCTGATTGATGGATTGTTTTTTTTCCCTCCCCAAGTAAAACTGGTTCTGCTGGAGTCCTAGCTTTCACTCTGCTTTCACAAAAGTGGCTTCTGTGTCTTTACACACACCTGTTATTATTTTCTTTGTCTCTTTATAACTTCCATGGCTGTTTTTTTTTTTTTTTTTTTTTCTTACAAAATCATATAAAGCAAAAAGCAAATAAAGTTGCTCTTTCTGTTGTGATGAACTGCATTGCACGTTCCGTGGACCCGAGGTTTCACCGATTCTCTCAGGTAACGTGACCATAAGGATTCGGAATCAATGATTTGCTCTGAAACAGCTGAGCTCCAAGCTTCCTCTTTCTGCTGAAGCTGTTGGTCAACAGAAAATCTGACCAGTCAGCTAAAGGGGAAATGAAACAAACGTCAATCTAAAAAGATCAGATCAAGATCCACTGAACCACACACAGCAAGAACCCTCAGTCAGTGGAAATATGAAATCAAAAGACTTGGATAATTGTTTAGCGTGAAGCTTTTTGATGAGGGCAGCTTGATACACAGGTCAGTTCTGTTGGTTTTCTGCTGTTTCCACACCTGTAGTTATGCATGTTTCAGAAGAACATTGCTGGAGCGGTCTGCTCAGTGAGTCAGAGCCACATTTAGTGAATTAAGGAGTTTTCCTCTGAGCTTGGGGGAGTACAGGGTTATGAACACTCTGTACTCCCCCACCATGATTTAGGGTTGGTTTTACAGAGTCAAATAGCAAATTATTTTTTAGCATAAATCCAAAAAACTGGGTAAGCACAAAAAAAAAAAATCCACATTTATGAAACTGTGTGTATGCATTGGTCCAACAATCCCTTCTACAGTATGTGGAATTCATCATAAACAAATGAATACCAGACTCCTCCCTTGACATGTGTCTCTTCGAGAAATGAAAACAGATTAAAGTAATCCCTGCAAGTGTGATTCAGTATCATGTCTTGAAGAAACAATCGAAATGTATGTCGAAAGTTATCCTAAATAAGGACCCAAAACGAGGACAGAGCCATCATCATCATTTCATGTGCAGAACCTTGAACATGCCTTCCAGTTTTTCACAGTTCGATCATTCAGTCATGGAAATTCACACTCAAGTTGGAGGATTTTGAAGGGGTTCTTGTGGAGCAGGCTCACCTGCGCTCGCATTTACAAAATTCCTCCATGAAGGCTCATTTTAGGAGAATACGGCACCAAGGCATGCATCAACTATACGTGCTATGACGCTTGCTTTTCTTGTGTGCACTCAACGCTGACTTTCTGTGCACAACTATAACTCACCCTTACATTTTTATGGCCATCTTTTGGACAGCAGAGGCCAGATTTCTCTGTAGACTTCTGTTGTTGAAGGTAACTCAAGAACCATTTTCTGTGGCTCATTGAACTAAGGCGATGAATTATTATATAGAAATTCAAACTCGGAGAGATCAGTGTGATTTGAATAAAGATGTATGAAAAAGCATTTTAATTTCTTTAGGGCATTTATTGGGTAACCTTTTGTACTGTGATTGTGTTCTTGCTTCGAGTAATCCGTTTAGTTTTCATGCTCCGTTCTTCTTAGGATGTAACCACACCAACCCATGCTCTGGTTAAGAGGCACACTCAGTCACTAACCATGCAGAGCATCACATTTCCTATCAGCAGCTGCAGAATGACAACAATTACTAGTAAGGATGGTTTGTCCTAGTTCAATTTCCAGTGTCTTGACAGGCTTTTTGTAGACTGCCCTCCACTTCAGTCTTGTCTGAGTGTCAGTCTTATGGTGATAAAGTGCCATAGAAAAGTTGTAATTGCATGAGACTATATCTTTGAAACATCCTCAGTCGTGTTTGTGTCCTCATAGTTGATTGACTCGATCGTCTGGGAGATCGGCACGCTGAAGAAGGAGATGGGGAGAAAGACAGAGACTGCGGAAGACAACCGGGAAACTGATGCACATGTGGGGTAAGCTCCTACTGTCTATTATATACTATTATGACTTCTGTCTATCCTGGGTCTTGTTTGACTTGTGCAGTCCCAGTTGCCACCAGCAGGGAGTGCTCATGACAAGTCTTTAGCAAGAGCTTGAACTGGATTTGTCACTGTGGTCATTTATTCCCCTTTCGTCTCACAGATTTCAGAAAGTACCTGAGACACGTAGAGGAAGTGACAGAGTCTTTGGCTTTGTTTGGAACTCCGCTGTTCGTTCCTGTTACTATCTTACTGTGTGGAGTCACAAAGAGGGAATGTGTGTGTGTGTGTGTGTGTCTGTGTCTGTGTGAGCAACAGGTCTACATTCATTGCTAAAGAGTTTGACACCAATGGTTCTTGTTCACATTGTTTATCAATAATTGCACAGAGCTTGCTTAATCTTAACTTATTTAACTTTTACCATAGTGAACATAACATAACATAATCAAACATAATTTAATTAATGAATTAAGTTTGTCAGTCAAGTTGGCATGATGTCGATTTACTTCAAGTCAAGGCAATGTGCCATAATCTTTTTTTGAGTAGGGAAACTTTACTCATAAAGTAAAGTTTATGGGTAAACTTTACTTTATGAAAATTAAAGTTTTACTTTACTTATCATGAAGTGCTCTCTATTCGATACTACCAAGGCAGCTGGGGAAGTTTTACAGTTAAATTGTACCATACTTTAGAGTGACTTTACCTTCAGAAAATGTTGTGTTGAACTTTTATTTCAGTTATTGCGCAGGAACCCGACATGTTTCTTTGTGTTCATAGTCACGTACAGAATAATAGACCAATTGTGATTTTCAGGCTGAGCGAAGAAGTGGGACGTCTATTTCTTCAAGCCTCACCTTGTCCTGGGTTGGGAGCCGGACCAACCAAGGCAAGAGATTCAGGCTATGACTCTCTCCACCGTCGGCTCAGTGTTCTGGAGAGACTGATGCACACACATTCTGTGTGGCTGCAGCTGGGCCTCAGCCGCCAGGATGCAGCTGGAATACTGCAGAGCCAGCCCGCTGGGGTGAGAGGATAACAACCAGGGTAGCTTCTTCTGTAACTATGCACCTGTCTGGCAGACAAACACAAAGCACCTTAAACCACTTTTCACTTAGGGCAGTGACCTAATAAACCAACCTTTTTTGTGCGAGGTAAATCGTACCTCAACGAATTGGTTGAATGAAGTGCTAGTAGAGCAGTGATGATGTTCTCTAAGCATTATCAAGTGATCTGTACCAGATCAGGCTTTCAAAAGATTGATGATCAGCCTGAAAACCGCAAACTGAACTTCTGATGGCCAGACTTCATTAAAATATCATTAAAATATGCTGTTCACTGTGAGCCTGCTCTCCTCTGTTTTCTCTCTGCAGTCATTCCTGGTAAGGAGGTCCACCAGCCTGCAGAAGAAAGTTATTTCTCTACGCATGGACAAGGACTCTGCAGAACCCATCAAAGACTTTGCAGTCAAAGAGAGTCTGTACAGTAAGTTACTTCCACGTCTATTCTTAGCGCAGTCTCTGAGGTTGCGCAGCAGCTTTACAAAGAGCCTGTTGAGAATATTCAGTCAGTGATGCAACAGAGAGCTACAGAAGCAGGCAATGACATATGCGGACACCGGAGTCATTGTTAGAATAAGGTGGTATTCTCCTTCTCGTTCCTCTGTTTTACTGTTCACCAAACATTAACACACCAATCTCCTTTATCTCCCTCTTCCTCTTCTTTTGCTCTGAATCGCCACACCTTCGTTCATGTCTATTCACAGTGGAATTTCCCCCCTTGTCTCTGTAATTGCGGCTGTTTCTAACCAGAATGAAAATTCCAAATGCTTACTGGTGAATTGAGAGGACAGTCGGTCAGGACCAGTGGCCCGAGTTCAGCACTGGAGCTCTTTAACTAGCATGTTGACAACAAGCATGTTCAACCCCGAGAAGAGTTCCATCCTTTTCTGTACCTCCTTGAGTGCCAGCAGCATTAGGAAGACAGAATTTTACATAAATCCAACTGGAGTGAATACATTTTTGGGGGGGTTACACAAACAATTAAAGAGAAGCCACCTTCTGAAATGCCACTACCATAAACACAAGTTCAGCACATGTCGCTAGAGCTCCTTTCTATTGGAAACGGTTGAACTCGGTGCAGTGTGCCACATTTGTTGGTCTTTATTTTCAGAGATCAGCTCTGTTTGGACTTGAGGACTTGACTCATCATGAGAGTCTCATGGTATGATAACCAGAAATTTCACACATTAATAATACCGTGTAGCCCCTGTGTTCCTGGGGCTTGGAGACCAACAGCTTCCTATAGCTGAAACCCGCAAATACTTGAGACGCGCTTTTAAAATAATTTCTGACTGCCTAATTTAGCAGTTAGCAATGCAGTTTAAGCTCCAAATATACTTTAATACAGTGGAAACCATCAAAGACACTAACCTCCACAATCTTCCCGACTTCTGCTGCTGGGGATAGAGCTAATCTCTGACAAGAAAAATGAATGGCGCTCCTGGATTGACTACTGTATATGTGCCAGCTAACAGCGGGTCAAGTAGCATTGTTCCCAAGTAGTTTCCCAAACTGCATTTTCTTTTGAATATATCTGATATTCTCTACGTTAAAACAATAATCCACAAATAGGCATGTCACTTGTAAATTATTCTGAGTTTTGCTCCCCAGAAAAAGCTGCAAATACTAAACCACAAGTAAACTGGGGTCCACTTGGAGGATTTACTTTAATGTTGTTTCAATAGACGAAAGCAAAGTCATGGAATGAAGATTGTGTTTGTTTTCAGGTGCTTAGTATTTTTCAGATTTTTCAGTGTAAGAAGCTGATGGCATCTGCTCAAGTAGTCAGCTGCTGATGATCAGCTGTAGTGGGTGAGCTACAAGCAGCTGTCCAAACATCCAGATTTGTTTCTTTTAACACAATGAAAAGTAAAATGCTGGCAGAGTTTGGCAACCGGTGGGGGAGGGGAGACGCAAACACAAACACTGGGCCGGGACTGCTTTCTATAGAAATCCTAAATCCATTACTAAGTGACTTTAGTGAAAGTCAGTACATGAGTGACTTTCTCATTTAGTGAAAGTCAGTACATGACAATAGGGTGACTGTCTGACCTCCATCAGTAGGCAAATTTCTAAGCCGGCCTTTAATTTTAGAAGCAAGAAGAACCAACAGTGAGCTCCTCCATGGTCTCCTGCTGCCGCTTCATCAGCTTCTGAGAAATGTGTCACAGTGGTAGTCTTTCTGTTGCAAAAGCAGCAATTTCTCAGTGAAGGCCAAAATTGGAGTTGATGTGGAGATGTGTTTTTTTTTTTTTTTCGCTGTCTGCAGTCATCCTGCAATTTAAGCATACGCAACGGTAGCAATTCTGACAATAGTAGACAGAATAATAATAATGATAGACAATAGTAAAAACAATAATAGTCAGTAGTATTCTGACAATAGTACAGTAGCGATACAACGTAGTATTAGAGCCAGGCTAAAATAAATTTTTGTTACAAGTACAAACTCATATTACGAGAATATAATGGTAGTAATATAAGAAAAAAAAAAAAATCAATGTTATGAGAATAAAGCTGTAGCAGTATGAGAATAGTCATAATATGAAAAAAAGTCATATTACCAGAATGAAGTCTTAATAATACAGACAAAACTTGTACAAACAATAAAGATGGAAAAAAAAAATTAAAACAGCTTTTTTCTTTTTTTTCATCTGATAATATTTTTTATTTTACTAATATTGCTTCAGTTTGTTGAAGTTTGTGTGGGTTTGTTCTCCCGCAGCATTCTCTCTGGAGGGATCAGAGCTGAGCTTTGCAGACCTTTTTCGCCTCTTGGCTTTCTGCTGCATCAGCAGGTGAGTTCCCACTGAGTCACCTCTCACTCCGCTCCACTGTTGAAACTCATTCAGCTGGAGATGGCACTCCATTGTTCGGATCCATCTTGTCCTGCAACTGTCCAGTTAAACATGCTGAATGATGGGGGATGTTAAAGATACAATGGAAAAGGTTAAAGGTCCCAAATCTTTATACGATTGAAACGGGAAGATTCTTCTTTTGACTTTCTTTATGTGTCAAACAAGAAACCACTGTGTTTCAGGTCTAGCCTTGAAATACATGAATAGGTGTGCCTCCAATCAACTCAAATGAGTCAGTTTACCAATTGGGAGTTTCCAAAACCGTGACATCATCATCCTGACTTTCCCTCATTCTTTAACGAGATGATAATCATTCTGTATGTAAACTTTTGATTTTGACAACATGGATGAATACCTTTCTCTCATTTTTGTGCCATTTAGTAGAAATAATTTTGCTAATGCTAACTGACCAGAGGAGGATGGTCTGATTTAGCTTGAAAGGATGAGATAACAGATGTGGATGTCTTTATTAAGTGTATGTAAATTCCTGGTTTCAGCCGTACACATTGAACCTGAGCAGTTGAGCTTTAGAAGAAAGTAGAATATATCTTCTCCTCCAATAAAGCAGCAAAGATGCTCCTTTGATGTATGTTTAGGTGAAATTGTTAACAGCACAAAGCAGGTTCAGCACAGCTGGGCTTTTGTCTGCCCAGCTGAATCCGATGAAACCTAAAACCTACTTCCAGCCAACAAACGAGACAACGCAGCTGCGTCACCTCCAGGTCTGAGTGAGAACAGAGGACAGGAA
Source organism: Poeciliopsis turrubarensis (assembly GCA_010277015.1). Taxonomy (NCBI): domain Eukaryota; kingdom Metazoa; phylum Chordata; class Actinopteri; order Cyprinodontiformes; family Poeciliidae; genus Poeciliopsis; species Poeciliopsis turrubarensis. The sequence continues at coordinate 769,745 of VMRN01000067.1, forward strand.
GAACGGTCGTATCACTCATCTCTTTCGAACAGGCCTCGCTGGAAAACCTGTAGATTAGCCCAACACCAGCGTCCACATCCATCCATCTGTCTATCTGTCTGTCTTGGTTGGTGTCCTGTCTTCACGTTCTCACCTTCTGCTGGTCTTTTGGCTGCTCTTGTCTCAGGGATGTGCTGCCCTTCACGCTGAAGCTTCCGGAGGCCATCTCATCTGCCAGAAGCTTTGCAGATCTGGAGAAGGCTGCTAAACTTGGAGCAGGTTTGTTCTTCTTTTTGGTTGCACTGCATTAAAATCTGCAGAAAGACATGCCTTGTCCTTTATTTGCATCTGTGCAATATTTAAACCGCTAAGGAGAAGATCAGTGGTGTCACATGACCTGGCAGTTCCAGATCCTCTAGCTTCTGACCAAGCACCTGGTCGTCATCCTGCAGGAAAGGAGGAAGGGCCTCTGCTCACTTGGAATCATTAAAAAAAAAAAAAAAAAAAAGTAACACGTGACACTGGCCGGGCTGTATAAGTGGCTAATTTTAACTTCATTCTGAGTTTTGTGGGAAGAAAACAATGATTTATAGTGTTTAGGTGAGAAGTGTTTGTCCTCCACATTACTTCCCCTTTCCACAGCCACTCAGTGTCGTCTGGCTCTGCTGCAGTGACTCAAGCCTGAGTTTTTACAGGCATTTGGAGCAAAGAGTGAGTCCCTTCAGAAACAACGAGGTTCAGGGCTTCCCCCGGAAAACCTGCTCAGCCCGGTAGTGGCGGCACTACAGCAGAACACCACCACATTTTGGTTTTTGATTTTTTTAGTTAAATTTAGTTTTTCAGGAATTCTGTCTTATTGGAAGACATTGTTGACAATACTTAAACACAGAACTGTAGAGTTAAAAAAAAAACCCAAAACAAATGTAGTTGTTATGCATTCCATACATTTTGTGCACTTTAGTTAAATCCTAATTAAGTAATTTAAGATCAAGCCAATGGTCTTTAAACAAGCTAATTCTAATCAGCAGCAGCTTAGGGCCCCGTCAGACTATCAGGACCCTCCCATAAATGCTTAAACATTTACGTAGACCATGGATCTGGAATTTTAACGTTTGATTTGCAATTGGATTGTCTTTGCTCTCTCTAATATATTCCTCCTCAAGTTGCAGGTAAATCAGAACTCGGCTGCAAACACCTTTCAGTAATCACATCACTCCCTCTCTGGGGCAACTTCACTGGCTCCCAGTTAAATCTCATATCATCGCCCAATTATATCTACTCGCTTTGAAAGTCTTTAGCAGTTTTTCCAACCCCCCCCATATCTGTTGAATCTTCTAGTAATCACATCAGATCAAACTCCTTCCTCCTCTGTTCTGTATGTCCGTCTCTCCACCATGGGGAGCAAAGCTTTAGCCACCCAGCTCATCAACTTGGGAATTTATTGCCCCGATCTACAAAACTTTCTTTCCATAGTGTTTCCATAGTTCAGAGTGATGTCAGCGCAGCCACGGCAGCCATTTTGTTTGAGATGCATGTTTAAAACTGGTCTGAAAGTTTTAGACGAGCCTATTTTTCTTAGCTTCACTGACATGCGTTTTTGCTTTTTGTTGTAGAGCAACCTTGAGTGTCCTAATAGATGCTTTTAAATAAACGTATTATCATTATTCTAAATTTACTACCACTGTTTTTATAACACAGTGGTGGTCAGACGGATAACAGGCAACAAGAACTTTGGATCTGCTTTGACTGCACAGATTTGAGCACTTCTCAATCTTCAGCCACTGACCTGACAGGACTTGCTGAAATAGTTTTTTGGCAGGATGTCGAGATAAAAGACCTTTTGCATGTGCAACAGTACACCCTGGTTCACTTCTCATCTGAGAAAGTTGTGTCGAAAGAGGTGAAGAGATGAGAGGACAGATTCTTGGTGTGCACAAACTTGGTGAACAAACCATATTGAGACACTACGTATTTCTATGGTGAAGAATGTTGTGGTTAGCATGATGTGGTTGGGTGTTGCATGTTCTCTAATTGGAAAAAAGACGAGATGTTTTTGTTTCCGACCAGCCAAACAATGGGTCAGTCGAGCTGAAAATTGATAAACTCCGGTCAGCTGCTGAGTTCTGCTGCATCTCTGATTAGAAGTTTTTCTAACCTTCATCATTACTGAGAATTCCTCCTGTCCTTGGACCTGCCAGAGTACTCAGTGAGGAGCATTTTGTCCAGAAAACTTTCTAGAGTGCAGAGGGGTAGTAGTATCTCGAGCCCCAGATCGGTTATTTGCCCTCTATTATTCTTTTGCTTCCTGATTCTTCAATCACCTCTGTTGCGCCTCTTTCCTCACACCTTATTCTGCGGCTTGCACATGCATAAACTAGTTAGGGTTTGCTTCACTGTGTGCATTTAGCATAACTGTCAAGAGGGATGAAGTCAGAGAGGGTGGAGGAAATCTGCTCGTTTGCCAAAGCACAGGGACACTGCTTTACTGAGAGAGGGAGGAAGGGAGGCGGGGACTGTGGGCTGAAGTTCCACCCATTCTCTCATTACACCAAGTGAATCATTGTACCGGCTGAGGCAGAAACCAGAGGAGTTTCAGCCTTTGGAGACACAACAGTGTCCTTTTACCACAGGGAATATTACATCAGCAGCTCGCTTGGGTCCTTCAGCTCAGGAAGTCACTGTAAGTATTGTCTGCTGGAGCAGCTCTGTATCTGGCACGTCTGTTCCTCATGAGCTCGTCTTTCCTCTGCTGCCACTCAGGCTGGAGACGCTCGGCGTGGCATGACTCAGACAGTGAAGGCTATCATAAAGCTTTGTGTTGCCTGCTATTTTTTTCTCCCTCTTGTTTCCTTCGATAAGTGACCTTGCGAGGCTTTTCTTTTTCCCTTTACTGACAGCTTTCTGTCAGCCATGTCCGACAGTTTGCTTTTCAACTATTGGTAGAGCGGTTATTTAGTTTGACTGAAGATTTCTGAAAGATGTAAATAAAAATGGCTTTCATCCATTTTGTGATTGCCAAGTCGAGAGTTGCCTTCTATAAAGCTCACAAAGTATTTCTAAATGTTCCACAGTTTCTTCAAAGCTATGATTTGTTTTAGTTTATAGAAGCCGTTTCTGTATGTGTGAAGCACACACTGGTGCCACAACAAAGTTGGTCGCTCTGAAATGACATATTTCGTGGTTTGGAGGGGTTGGACAAACTCAAAAGATTTGACGTTTTAAATTGTTGCTTTTCCAACTCCAGTTGTAGTGCTGCAGTTTCTATGTTAGCCTGAGATTTAGTTTTAAGTGTTAAATATATTTTTTTTATTCTCCTCACCCACTAAAGACAAATAACTGTACCACCATTACAACTGCAAGTGAAAAATCAATGTCTCTTGTTATGAAACTTGGTGACTTTTAAGTTTCGGCATGCCAGCTATTATTTTAATTTCTCCCATTAATGTAATGCCATTCACACAAGTATGTATTTGAAACCACAGCAATATTAAATCCAGTACATGTTGCTTCATCATTTTCCAGGTCACTTGTATTTTTAGGTCATGTGTGTTTGCATAAACTAGGGAACAGTAACCTGTAGCTGCGCAGGCAAAGTGGCTCTTTGGACTTTCTGCATCGGTTCTGAAGAACTTCAGCAAAAAATAAGCAAAAGAACCAAACAATGTCTTTAATTACAGCCATGATAAGACATGCAGGGTTAAGCAGTGACTCATTGAATGATTGCAGTGCATTCCTAGAACAGAATGGTTTTTAGATCTGTTTTTTGCCAGTAATTTGGAAACTGATCATTTTCTGCTAATGTAAACATCACATTAAAGAGAATCTGCCATTTCTCATTCTTTAATTTGGAATCTAAAAATGGAAATAAAATTGCAGTTCTTTGAAAATGAAAACTTATTTTCTACAGTAGATATTTATGAGAAGTTATATTAGAATTTAATAACAGTACAAGTTGGTGATTCAGGGCTGGAGTGACTTGTTTAGTAACACTGTTTAGTGTCTACAAGTGGACATAACAGATGAAGTACATTCTTGAAGACTGTCTAAGTGTCCAGATGTTGGGCACCAACTATCAGAGAGTATCTTAAACACAAAATGACACATGTTCTCCTTTTGTTGTGCAGGCTTCTGGGACAGTAAGTTGTGCAGGAGAGCAGTATCCGTATCTCTGCCAAAGACGGCAGGTCCTGATAGACCACCTCCACCTGCTCTGAGACCGCTCTCCTGTCCAACTACCCCTACATGCCCTGAGCTTCGAATTCGCAGCCCCACTCAGCTGGACTGTTGCCTGCCTAACGGCGCGCTGTGCTTCATCAACCCCCTTTTTATAAAGGTGTATCAGCCAGATGGTGGCAACCAGGTCAGCTCTGCCAGGACTATAAACCAGTTACTGAGAGATGAGTCCAACCACAATATAAGTCTCACCAATAGGAGCGAGAGAGGCTCGTGTTTGGAAAGACCTCAGACGTACAGCTCAGACCTCGGTGACGAGAGCCAGCGACCTCAAGAGAACTTAAGGAGTATAACCACAAGTCCATGCAGTAAAGGACAAACTGGTAGCAGTCAGGCGTTGGGTGTCGTTCCATCCCCTCCTCCTCGACCCCCACGCCCCCGTCTTCCCAAACACCTGCCCGCACCTCTTATAAAACAGCAAAGCATGCCAGAAAAAGTCGCCTGGATTAACATTCCGAAGGAGGAAGAGAAGGAGAAGAGCAGCAACCTGTTTTCACGCCTCGGCTCCTCGTTGAGCATCAGTCCATCGTCCTCACCTCCGAAGAGACTCAGCATCAGCTCCCCAATATCCATTCCCCGGCGGACCCTGCCCCTCCCTCTGACGGCTTTCTCCTCCTCTCCACGTCGATCCAAAGCGTCTCCTTCATCCAGTCATGAGGATGCTCAGTGCCATCTGGCGTTGGAGGAACAGACAATTGAGAAGGCCATCCTAAGGACCAAACTGTCAAAGCAAAAGTCGGTCCAGTCTACCGGCCAGGGCGCCTGCAGTGCTCAAGAGCCTTTGGTGATGACAGGAACCAAGCTTTCAGAAATCACACCTGGAGAAGCATCTCAGGAGGACTGTACCGATGGGGGCCAACGACTGAGTGACATGAGCCTCTCCACAGATTCCTCAGATTCCCTAGATTACTCCCAGTCCTCTGCCTTCTTCATTCCTCCACTGCATGACCCCAGCCCCCCCACTGTCGCTGACTTCAACACCCATCTCCCCCTCTCCATCCCACCATCCCACTTACGTTACAGCAGCATAAATACAGACGACGACGTTGATGACGACGACGACGAAGAAGAAGAACCCGACTACGGCGTTAGCCTCGAGAGTGAGCAAGACCAAGATCTTACTATGCTCCCACCCGGGGTCAACACAAAGCGGCGCCCCAGCGCCAGCGCCTTGGTCCTGCAGAAAGCCCTGCAGGGAAAATTTCGGAAGATGAGCGGCGTTTTCAACTCGCTGCTCACGCCAGAGAAGCGGGCGATCCGCAAAGTCCTGGAGATGTCCAAGGATAAGAACTCATACTTTGGCTCCCTGGTGCAGGACTATCTGAGCTACATGGGGGAGGGTGCTGGCGCCCAGGCCTGGCAGGGCTACACCTCAGGACTTGAGCTGCTTCAGACCATCCGCCAGTTCATCACTCAGATGAAGAGCTATCTGCGACAAACCTCCGAGATGGAGCCTCCGATTGAGAGCCTCATTCCTGAAGATCAGATTGGTGAGTTTGGATTGAAGTCCTTCCTCCTTCTTTAAAACTATTTCTGTCTCCCCTAACTAGTTACCCAGCAGTCACGTAAAACATTAATAACTACACCTCTTACACAACGCATTCAGTTATAGATTGGAACTTTGGTTCACCTCTGCAAGAATCCTGCTGACAGCACTGCTCACATTTCCGCTCCGTGAGCCTCGTGACCTCATTGTCATCTCCTCTTGGAAGGCTGTGCAAGTCATTTCTGTGCGCCTTTTTAAATAATTGAGTAATTATTATTGGGAAGGGTGAATGATGTCAATATCAATGGAGAAATCACAGTATTGTGGAAACACGTGAATGCGGATGCAGCAGTTTCACATCTCTGTTCTGTAAAAAGCATAAACATATTTTTTTTTCTAAACTGCTTGATGCGCGAGTTGGTGGTTAATGGTGTGTTTTTGTTGAAAACAGCTTAGTGATTTATAAAAAAAAAAGCATTATTTTCCTTTTAATAGCAGCTGGCCGTGTAGGTACAGTCACACACTTCACTCTCACACCCGTACACACACGCCTGAATATACACTTGCACATGCACCTGCATGCCTACACACACACACACACACACACACACGCACACACACACACACACACACCTCATTTACACCTGCATACACACCCTTGCCAGAAGAGCAGTTGGAGAACTTTGGCCCAGAACCCTGTTACTGTAACTGACTGGAACAGAACAACATGCAGACGGAGAGAATCGACGGTTCTATCTCAGGGTGAACAGAGCAGGTTAGCTTGTTCAAACACATCAACAACGTTCTGTAGTCAGCAAAGTCATAAACGAATGAAAATGAGTATTTTTACTAGAATAGTAGATAAACAAACGCCGTGCTACTGACATTTGGACTTTTTAGATTCACTTACACCTTTACTGTAGCACTGTAGTCTCTGAAAACAATAGAATGCTTCCTGTTTAAAGTCTAAGCAAAGACATCAAGTCAAAGCAGATTCTGGAAAAAAAAAACAAAAAAAAAAAACCTAGATCCATTTTCCGCATGCTCCTGTACCTGCTTTTGAAAATGAATGGTCCAGTGAGTGCAGGTAAACCAACAAACCCAGACCACCTGTCTGAATAAAGCTGAAAACTACTTGATTTTGATCGTCAGGAAAACCTTCAGGAAAACGTTTGACTGCTGAAGTCCATAAATCCACCTGCTCACTGCAACAACAACAACAACAAAAAAAAGGTAGAAACCAGAAAAGCAAGAATCCTGCAGTCAACAACTTCTCAGGACAGATTCATTTCAGACGTGAACTAAACTTTCTGGATTATATTCCTGTGGGGATTCATACGACTGGGATCGGATTTAAAATGTGGAATTATTAAACTCCAAAACAAAACTCTGGTTCTTTTCAGAGACGTTCATGAAGCTTCTGTCGGACCTTTCCGTTCCGTGTCTGAAGAAATGGTTGAACTGGGCTGTGTGTGTGTGTTTCATCGTGTTGGTATGCAGCTTGTCCGTTTTCTGAATGCTCTTGTTTTTTCTGCAGCACTGTTTAGTTTCAGGGCAAAATTGCCCAGTATTTTCCTGCGGCGCCCTCAGAGAGCCGCTTCTGTGTGGCTCAAAGGCCGGCTGCCCCAGATGCATCTGGATGGCCCGCCTCCAAGTCGTGCAGACGAGTACGTCAGACTGCGGCTCCTTTTATAGTAGCTGTCCAATCAGAGGCGGAAGATTAGAGGCAGGCCCCTACACAGGGGTCGCTCTGTTTCTGCCGTCATTGTCTCTTCTGATAAAATATGAAATGAAAGAGGGATGTGATCCTTGGAAGGATGAAGAACAATAAACCTCGATTTACTCATGTAGCAACATACAGAGATCAACATGCACTTATTCAAAGAAACATCCTGTTTCCGTGGTACGGACCAAGGAGCCAGGAAGTAAACAATCTCTTATCAGTTCCAAAATTGGTCTCAAACTGCAATCCTTGAGGGTCAGAGTCCTCCAACTTTTAGATGTGTCCCTTGTCTTACACACTGGAGTTAAATAATGAAACTGCCTCACTAGCGTGCAGTCGAGCTCTACTGCTAAAGAGCTGATGTCAGTCAGGTGTGCTCCTGCAACATTTAGAAGTTGCAGGAGGCCGGTCCTTGAGGACTGGAGCATGAGACCAGTGTTGGAGGATAGATGCGCATTACTTCCTGTGTCTTTGCCACTGACAAAGCCCATAGATGTGAGTGTCGGCACATAGAGCTGATCAAAACAACCTTCTGAATTAAAAATAGTGAAATCGATGCTCATTCCCACACCTGCTCAGCTGGGAAAGGATCTCAGGATCTAATTGGTCATGACGTTGCCATGGATGGCGACAGCACTGAACCTTGCTTCAAACTCGGAAATATCACAGGACTATTGCTGTTTGTGGCAGCACATGCCTGCTTCCTCCAGACGGAATCAGGTGACTGGGGGGGTCCGCTTAAAATCGGATGTGTAAGAGACGCAGAACCACAGAAACTTCGGACTTAAAACCGTGCTGTAGTGTCTCCTTTCTCAGAAATAAGCAGAAGTCAACCTAGGCCTGTCACAATCAATAAATCAGTTAATCGCATGAATAAATAAAACAAACTCAATCATTTCTAATTTCATTGATTTATTGTTTTTCTCTTTCTACCAAAAACTGAATCATTAAAGTCTTCAGTCTGGACTTTTTGGTCTCAACTGAACCTTTTTTTAGAAGCGTAAATCTGCTTCCTGAGACTTAGTAATTCGTTTTATTTGTTGTTTTCTGAAGTTTTATTTATTTTGGATATTTAAAATGTCATCCAGTGTTAAATGTTCAATGCAATTTAAAGCTTATTGATCTTTGAGAATTATTATTCCATTATTACCATTATATTACTGGCAAACTGTCTCAAACAAACAATGTTATCGGTTATCGCGATAACATCTGAGACGATTAATCGTCCAGAAACATTGGTTATTGTGACAGGCCTAATCAGAGGAAAGGAAGACGATGCGCTGAAGAACCACTGTATCTGGACCTGGTTCTTTCAGTCCTTCCAGCTTGTTCCTTTAAATTTTTACCAGAATTAAAGACTGATTCGCTGCTACAGCCTTGATCACTGCTTGCGAACCCATCAGTGATGCAAATAAAGTCAGTCAAATATCTTTAGTCGTTTTGCAAAGTTCCCAGAAACAACAACAGCAGGCTAACTGGAACAATGCATTTGGCCCATCGAAGAAACTTCCAAGCGTTTGGGAATCTCTTTTGATGCCTCATGTGTTGTGAGTTTCAGAACCGGATCTGTCGGGCCATTGGGTAGATAAGCTAGCAGGAAGGTACACGTTTCCAGTAAACCAAACCTGCAAAGGTCACACCCTAAAATACTCCTATTAGCTGGAGCGCCAATAAAACCAGCTTCACTCCTTATCAGTCCCAGCAGGCAGTAAAAGCGTCCCGCTCACCCAGAGCTCCCAGCCAGTGTGGAGTAGTGAAATGAGGAAGTGAAAACATCCCGCTGGCACGGGTGTGTTTTCTGCAGGCTTGTCGGCGATCGCTCTGCGGAGTTTCCGAAGCCAACGCTGACACAGACTCTGTGGATGGCAGATGCTGGATGTGGTCCAGCTGAAAGTGGAAAGTAAAGTCAAGCTGAGAGGTTACAGATGTGTTGAGCCAGAAGAACTGCTGAGCTCACGGTTTTCTAGAGGAGAGTCAGCAGCTCGGCTCTCAGACTGAGCTCACATATGGTCCTTGTTCAGCAGGCCCGTTGAGGTTCGGCCTCCGGTTCTCCACCTCCTCTGTCTTGTGTCGGCCGATTGTGACCGTGCCTCTGCGGCCACCGCGTGTCCACAGTCGGGAGTTGTCAGCAGTCTTACCTGCAGCACACAAACGAGTCGAAAACGAGACTTGTGGAAAAACAAGGAAGGAATTTTCACGAGGGAGTCGAGCTAAGAGGGCTGTTTGAGAGCAAGAGTGCTTCATGTTCTGGCAATTTACGGAGAGCACAGAGTGTGTCTCAAGTCGAGCGACCAGAAATGTCTGACGAATCAACACTGAAATAACACGGGTACGGGTGTAAGCAGTTCTTCCCCATAAACTTTTCCTAAACCTTGTGCCCAATGTTTCGGGCAGGAATGTTGTTTTTCTCCAAAATGTCTTCCGATGCACCCAAGACTAAATGAATAGATATATACACATTTTATTTTTAGTTTGTTCCTTTAAATTTTTAAAGTAACAAACTTTAAGGGCAAAACATAAAGTTGTATTTTCCTCCAAATACAAAGTTGTTGTTTGGAAAAAAAGCATCAGTAGTATTAGTCTTCAGAGGTTACTTGATGTCACAGTATATATATTTTTCCTCTACAGTAGAAGGAGGGACTAGATTGGTCGGCATGCTTTTCTCTCTGCCATTTTGGATTTCACAAATATTTTCTAGCACTTGCAGTGGATGGACAGCAGCTGATTGTGCATTGTGTGATGCACTAGTGTCCACGTCAGTGGTCTGTGTGCATTTATAACATAAAAAGCCTCAAGAAGCTCACGAAAAAGGCTTTTATAAAGCTGCCCACTGCAGTGAAACGAGAACCTGCGAAGTGATTTGAAAGTGACGAGTTCTCTCCGACGGAGTAAAGACCCAGCTGTGTCTCCCCTCCTCAGACAGAGTCCTGGAAAAGGCCATGCTGAAGTGCGTTCTGAAGCCCCTGAAGCTGGCTATCAGCGCAGCGCTAAAGGAGTTCCAGGTGCGCAGCGGCAGCTGGCAGGAGCTGAAAGAGAACCTGTCGTTGGCCAAGGCCCGGCGACCTCAGGAGATGGGCGTGGCCGACGCTCTGCCTCCCGACCCCGTGGCCATAGAAAAGATCAGGCAGAAGTTCCAGACCATGTGTAAGCTGTACTCCCCAGAGAAGAAAGTCTGCATGCTGCTGAGAGTCTGCAAGCTAATTTACACCATCATGGAAGACAATTCAGGTAGAGATCTGTGAGGAAAACAGTTTTCCACATCTAAAGCACCCGGTTAGATGATGAAGCACGTCAATCCCTTTGTTTCAGGTCGTTTGTATGGAGCCGATGACTTCCTACCCATGCTGACCTATGTGCTGGCCCAGTGTGACATGCCAGAGCTGGACAATGAGATCCTGTACATGATGGAGCTGCTGGACCCTTCGCTGCTGCATGGAGAAGGTGCCGGTCCAACACTTTCCCTGCTTTAAACGCATCATTTTTGTTTCTCCTCAGATGACTGTTACCGTCGTTTCTGTGTGTCCAGGTGGTTACTATCTGACCAGTGCCTACGGAGCCATGTCCCTGGTTAAGAACTTCCAGGAGGATCAGGCAGCCAGGGTGCTGAGCTCCGAAACCAAAGACACGCTACACCAGTGGCACCGGCGGCGCACCACCCAGCGTTCTGCGCCGTCCGTTGACGACTTCCAGGTGAGCATTCCCTAACAAACTAACTTACCAGACAGACCTCTTTGCTTCCTCAGAGAGGCCATCTTTTGCCTTCACCTGATGCTGACGAGTGGTGTCCCATTTGTCTCTCAGAACTACCTGCGTGTGGCACTGCAGGAGCTGGACAGCGGATGCACGGCTAAGACTCTGCCAGTGCGACCGTACACCACGGTGGAGGAATTGTGCCAGCTGTGCGCCCTGAAGTTTAAGGTGTCGGACCCCAAGAACTACGGCCTGTTCCTGCAGATGGAGGGCAGCATCCAGCAGCTGGCAGCAGACACCCACCCTCAGAAGATCAAAGCCGAGCTTCACAGCCGCCCACAGCCGGTTCCCTTCCACTTTGTCTACCGCCGTTTGGCCAAAAACGGCACGTTGTCGGCATCTCTCTCCAGCACCCCCGCTGACCTCAGCTGTCTCGCCGTGGCCCCTGATCCCCAGGGCAACCTAAACCTCCAGAGCACGGACTCTCAGGCCTTCGGCAGCGACTCCATCTCTGTATGATCGCGGAGGAACTCCCTCAGACCGTCGTCCCCTACAAACATGCTTCCCTGAGCATGCGCCGGCCGGATGTCGAAACAGTCCAAGTGGGCAAAACAGCGTCTCGTGCCAGTCTTCACAGAGCCGGACTTCTCCTTTCAGGCGACACATCTGTCTCAACCAACATCCCCTCGCTGTCAGACAGACCCGGCCGACAGAGGAAAAACATGCAGTTATTTTTACTTCCTCCGGATTTGGTATCTGAGCAGCTGAAAGGGACAGAAAGCAATCTGTCCTCATTTACGCTTCCAGTCATTCGGTGTGTGTGTACATAAACAATCTAGGCACCATTTACTTTTAACAGTTGCGGGTCACCTGTTACTTTATTGCATTTAAACTTTTAGATTGTCTATGAAAACGGATTTAGTGACACCTAGAGGTCATTATTATATATAACAAATTTCCTGTGATTATTCAGGAAATCTTCTGTTGCCTCCCAATCAGATGATCCGCTTTGATCAAACTTACAATTAGTCTGATGCTTCCGATCATCCTAACATGCATTCACGCGTTGTTGACCTTTGGAATACGACGTCCATTCTCTCGAGCGTTAATATAGTGAAATCTTTGTGTTTTAAGTTTGAAATTAAGAAGCAGGTATTCGCTGTTTAATCCTTGTGTCATATTTTCTATTCACACTGACATGTGACAGAGGAACTGCTGTGATTTGTTAGCTTGTGTGGCCTTTTCAGCTGGTCTGAAGTGCCACACTTTGCGATGCGCTGCACGGGAACAGTGCAGGTCGTCTAGAGGAGAGCGAAAACGATTGAGATCTTGCGAGTTCCACGGAGGGGAAACGACCGAGGAGCGGTCCGCACAGACGGACAGGAAGTGCGACGTGGCTGGAAGAAAAGCGAGAGCCGTAGCAGGAAGTTGGGCAGCGTTGTGTCCGTACGGGAGAAGAGCGTTCTCCTGGCATGTTGCTGTTGGGAGCTGTTGTATTTATGTCTGTGCTGGGATCTTTCACAGATAGCTTCCTATCCTCAATATTTTTAATGTTAAATTGTCACGAGACACTTTTCCTGCCTGTCATGTATCTGTATGAGAAACATTTTCTTCTGCACTTAATAAACATTGAATCTGGAAGCACGTCTGACTACAGTTTGTACAAAGGTCCGTTGTTAGCGTGGCCGGCCCCTCGGCATATGCGAGGTAAGCTGCTGCTTGGCGCCACCAGGGGGCTCCCAAGAGCAATGAGCTAGCATGATAGAAAGAAATATATTTAAAATAATATTGAATAAAACAAACTAAGTATATATATCTGCCTCTGTTGGGGAAATATAAAATATTGAATATTGTTGATCAGTTGATGTTACCTTCAAAATAGTTCAAATAACTTAAAAATCACTCTGCATTTTAAAATCCAAATATAGTACTTGTATAATGTTTGCTAAGTACAGATGACGCCGATGATGGCAGGTATGTTACACAAGGTACTTTAGGAATTATAAATCATCTGGTGTTGATTATCTGGTGTAGGGCCCCACGCAGAAAAAGCTGCGTAGGGCCCCAGAAAAAGGCTTGGACCGGCCCTGATCGTCAGTCTTTATGAAAACCCTGTCAAATTCACCTTAGTTTATTTTACATAAAGGCGACTCACAATGAATGTTGTCTCAAGTAATTCAAAAAAATAATAATTTAGTCAGCTCATTCCAATTCAGCTTATTTGCATATTTAAGTTCTTCTAATGTCCAGTCCCAAAACACTCCTACACTTGTTCCTGCATTGTGTCCTTCAAAAACCAAATAAAACATGTGATCAGTGTGTAATAATGTGAAGGGGTCTTAAATTATCTGAGAGTTAGTTGTGTTTTTTTTTTTGTTTTACCAGGTTTGGGTATAAGTGTTAACAGTTCCCTGCTTCATTGTGATTGAAAATTGCTTCCTGCTTCTGATTACACAAACGTAATCGTTACTTTTGTGTTTCCTGAGCCACAAAAGCAGGCGCAGCTTCTTTCCCTCTCCTCCACCCATTTAGCCCTGGAGCTTCTATAAGCCCGTTCAGCTTTCTGCAGATGAACATGGAAACATGTGCAACAGTTAGCGTGGATTTAAATCAGCCTCGCCTGTTTTCTTCATAACGAAGCATTTTGGGCTCCGATTATGTCGGGATGGATCAGGTCTCCATGCAGACACAGTACAGGAGCAAACCATGACAATAAAGCATCTTAAAAATCAATGACTGGAAGGTGAACTGTAGTTAACGAAAAGGAACACAAGAGGGCGCCAAGAAAGAGGGTTGCTCCTTTAATGCAGCTCATTAAATCAGAAAATCCTCCAAGGTCTTTTAAATCAGCGTTGAACTACCGATGCAAAACAATTCACCCCGACATTCAGTGAGAAAATTAAATATTAAATCAGTGAAATACGAAAAGTGTTTTAATCCAGAAACTTACTGAAGAGTGCGTCCATGTGCTGCATGTCGTCTGTCTGCTCTCAGGCTCTGAGCTCCCTGTTCAGCGAATTACTGCATCAGTGCAGCATGTGGTTCCGCCGAGGTGCAGGCAATTCAAAGTGCTTTACATGAACGAACGGAAAAGGAAATACAAACGAAAGTAATAAACCACAGTGGCCTGCCACCTTCTGAAGCAGCCGCCTTTTTCAGATCACGTCTGACATTTACGTACATGAGCTGCTGGATCTCGGCCAATAAGCACCGACTGAGCCTTGGTTTTCCCTGCAGCCTCCCAGGACGGTGATGATGTGTTGGTTTGAGCACGGCCTGCTCAGAGCAGGAGAAAAGAGACCAGAAAAAAAAACAGAAGATTAAATAATGGAGGTGTTGATAATGCTGCCGAGTAAGATCGTTTTTGCAAAGTGTCCAGATTGTATCGCTGGCCTGAATCGAGTTAGTGTGCAAAGTAAGGAAAATATAGCATAAGAAAAATGCTATTTGTACATATGCATACATAACTGTATATTCTTTGTACAGCAAAACATGTTGAAGGCCATTGGTTGGTCTGACAAACACTTGAAACAAGCAGAATATACTCTTTAATCAAAGACAACTTTATTGATGCAAAATGGTTTCTGAAATTATATTTGAAACATTTAAACACAAAGTACTCGGTTTTGTTAAATCCATGTACGTGGTAAGAGGTACGAGCTCCGACATGCGAAAGGACCATCCATGTCTTCAGCAAACGCTCACAGTCGCTCATCACGACTGCGGCGAAAAAACAAAACAAAACAAAAAAAAAAAACAAACAGAGCAAGCAAAACCATCGGGAATTCAACCTGCATCCAGTGCTCTCTCTGAAACCGTTTGACTCTCATTTCAAAGAACATTAAAGATTTTTCCATAGATAATTTGACATTGCGAAATATCTCCATGCATGTAATCCAAAAAAAAAAAAAAAAGAGGGAAAAAAAACAAAAACAAAAAAAAAAAAACAACTGAAAATCAAACAGCTCTTCAAGCACATGAAAACAAGGGGAGAGTTACAGGGGATACCTAGAATCTATGAAAATATATTCCCACACATATACACAGTCAGACAAAAATATATGCATATATATAAATACATTTACACATATATTTACACATATTTACATAATCAGTGTTTCACCAATGTGAATATCACAAACTATATAAAAATCTTCTTATAAAGGTACCTGGTATCACGATGGGAGCGTCCTTGGTGATTTGGTCGATTTCAGACACACTGAAGTGCAGAGCAGCGACGGCCTCCGCACCGCACCAAGGCTGCGTTCACACCTGAAGTGACCCTGAAGTGACCCAAGGCAGACTTTTTGAAGAGGCCACAGTGACGTCACACAGAGGCGTGCTTCGTGTTTTGCCAGCCGCCACAGATAAGTAGAAGTAGAAGAAGAAGTAGAAGTAGTGCAGCACAGCTTATTCATTTGAAGTTGTTCTCCGACGGGAGAGAGAATATCGCCAACTCAATCCTGGTTATAGTCCGTCATGGTTGCTGCTGCGTATCAGGACGCAGAACAGTGACGTGTCTCGAGTATCAGTGACGTTCAGGTCGGATGAACGCGACCTGGACGTCGGGTCACATTTGGATCGGATACGTGTCGGATATCAGGGTCACGTTCGAAAAGAATCGGACCTTCATAAAACGATCAGGTTCAGGACGCGTCACGTCCAAACAAAACAAAACAAACAAACAAAAAAAAAAAAACAACCTGAAATCGGAATCGGGTCACTTCAGGCCGCAGTGTGAACGCAGCCGCAGTGCGGGAGCCGTCGCTGCTCTGGACTTTTCTACGCCTTCGTCAGGAGTAGATGTACGCGGTGACGAGCAAACACAACGAACCCTACACACCCAGAACAGAGAAGGATCGGTAAAGTGCATGCTGCAGCTGATCTTAGATACATATGATAAAGAAAGACACGCTAATCACTATAATGCAGTTGCTGTTGGAGATGTCTCCCGACACTGAGAGAATACCGTGCAGAGCAGAGACCATGAGAAGTGCTCACTGTCAAAGCACTCAACGTTTCCAGAATTTAAATATATCAGATTAAATTAAATTAAAATTTTTTTTAAAAAAGCAGTCATTTGATTCCACATACAAGCTTTTTGTGGCAACTTCACACAGGATGGAGGAACGGCCCACAACCGCAATGTGGCGTATCGGCGTTTTGGTTGCAGAGGAGAATATGGAAGAACATGCAGTTGTATCAGTGTTGCGCCAACGCTACACGCAGCAGTGAGGCCTGTGAGAACCCCTTGAGTGTGGAGGGCATCCCGATGCAACAAGAGTTTGGCAACACTGTGTGGAATAGCCACGGTTCTGACACGCAAGAGTGAGGTGGAGGTCGAGGATGATGGAGAACAGCAGGGGAAATCGTTCTTTTACTGGGCGGCCAGTGAAAGAGCGCGACGGCATCGCTGACAGTTTTCTAAATTTGACTCAAACCACCAGGAACCTGAAGAGTCGC
Source organism: Poeciliopsis turrubarensis (assembly GCA_010277015.1). NCBI lineage: Eukaryota > Metazoa > Chordata > Actinopteri > Cyprinodontiformes > Poeciliidae > Poeciliopsis > Poeciliopsis turrubarensis. Next base: position 786,319 of record VMRN01000067.1, read on the forward strand.
ACAAACAGAGATCAGCTGGTGGCTGGAACTGGATGATTTATTTTTTTTTTTTTCAACGTGATCAGTCCTGACTGACCAAACTCCAACCTGCTACAGGCGGAGATGACAAACAACGTGCGGCAGTGTATATATACCGTCAGTGAGGGAAGAGAGTTAGCACTTTTCCCTATCAGCAAGGTGTTTAACAAGGAAATCAGAGGAAGCACAAAGACATGACGATATTAAATATTCTATTATATATACAAAAACGTTAGAGAGGTTGAAACTCTGACATTTGAATCGGACAGATCGTGGCAAGAAGATGAATAATATTTCGTCATGAGTACAAGCGCACAAGCTGCACTGTGAACGCATCTTGGATTGCTTTAGGACAGCAGTGGTTAAGGTTTGGTGCAATCAATATCTATTGCAGATTGACTGCATTTTCCTAAAATACTCATGGTGATCGCTGATGTCACCAAACAGGAGGACAGTTGAACAAGTAACAATGTTTCTCTGTTTAACATGGGCAACACCAAGGAGGTTATTTTTGGACTTTTGGAGCCACAACTTAACCTACGGAGCCTCATAAGGGACACAAAGGGGACATGGGCAAAATGTTTGTTTTGCGTTACCTCGAAATGTTCTTACTGCAATATTTGCTGGGTCTATTTTGTACACAGTGACAAATGTCACTTTCAAATGTCAGATACATACACATGAAAGAGCCTCGGTGAAAAAACGTGTTTATTCTTAACTCTTTGATGCACAAAATTGATTTATTCACTGCGTGTTTGTGTCTGTGAGGCCGAGATGGATCAAAGCGGCTCTTTAAACCATTCAGACCAACACTGGCCACTGTAAGAAAGGCTCACAGTGATCAACTATGCTGCATGAACTGATCAGTAGATCATTGCGAGAAAACGCAAAAGAAGAAAGAGGCCCTCCGCGTCCCCTTGGGGCCTCCGTATTAACCACCTGCTTTGAAGGCAATGGAAGAAAGTTTGACCTGAAACAAGATCACCCCAACTGGATTCACCTGGAGCTTATAACCAACAAACACTGACAAACGCCTGCAGAGTGATCAGGGCCTCACAGAGAGCCGTCTAAGCGCCGCCGTGGTTACAGGAGGAGCTCTGGAGCTTTCTCCCATCCGGGAGGAGGGAGAAAGCTTGAGTCTCACTCCAGGAGAGCGAGAGCGAGAGCATCCCCGAATCAATAAATATCAAAAGTCGACTTCAGAATCCCACATGACGACAGCTTCCCATGACAGAAGCTGAATTTGCACATGTAATCTGTGACTTTGTCTGGTGAAGTTTTGCCTAAGACATTGACGACTGCGCCTTTAATCCCGACAATCCTGTTGCAGCCACCCTGGAGACTCTTATTTTGAAGTCGGACAGGAAGACGTCGTTTTCCTGTTCTAAGAGAATCTGGTCATTAGACGAGCTGAGAGCACACAGGTACAGGAAACACTGAAGAAACACAGCTGCTAACAAAGCTAAAGTTAGCATCTGCAGTCCTATTGGGGTAAAACTAAAGGGTCATTTCACGGCGTTCCCAATGCGTCTGAACTGCACTGTATCCTCTTCAGTTGAAGGACTTATCACCAACACTGGCTTTAACACTGAAACTTAAAACTGAGGGTGAGCTTCAGGAGGCACAAGACAAAGAAACCTTTTACTGTTTGTGAAAACAAAGACAACCGGAGTCAAATTTCCCAAAGATATTGCTGCCATCTTGTCTCATTCTCCAAACCGCGTGTGGCCTTGTCTCAGCTTGTATCGTCAGACCTCTCATTGTCTTTAAAGCTGCAACCTGACAAGGGAGTAAGCTTGTAGTTATTGCATCACGTAAGTTTCAACCCCAGTTTCCCCGCTCAGAGCAATGAATATTTACAGAAAAAAAAACCACAAAAAAACACAAAATAAACAGACAAGATCCTGTCAGACGCATGTTTCTGACTGACGCGCCGACAGAAACGGGCGACCGGAATGATTTGCACATTAAAACACCAGTTGATTTGAAACGGGAGACCACTGACGGGTGAGCTCCACCCTGAAACAGTCTTTGTTTTGTTGGATCAGCCGTCCGGACTGACGGAGTCGCCGCAGCTCGTCTGTCAGAAAGTCTTGTTTGGTCTCACAATCAGCCGCCGCCTCTCGAAGGACGTTGTCGCCCTTCACGGCTTACATTGAATCACGACAGTGCATGCTCTAATTCTAGTAGGAACATTTCGACTCGTCACGAAACGTAAGCGGACAAATCCGGACACTTGTCGGGACGAAAACACAAAGAACTCCCAAAATAAGACGTGTCCAGAGCGGAACGCTCAGCCCTGGTCCAACCTCAGTACTTTGAAGCCATTTCTACTCTTAACTCGGAGTCTTTAAGAGGACAAAAGCAGCAAAGTAATAATAATAATAATAATAATAATAATAATAATAAAAAATAATAAAGAAAATCAAGATCCTCTTCTTTTTACAAGGATGTTCTTCGTGGAGCTGGTCAGTGCAAATCGGACATTTCTGACATCCACACGCAGAATTCCAGATCAATCCCTCAGAAGACGTTGTGCTTGTTTTGTGTTGAAGTGGTGTTCTTCTTTTTGTTTCTGTGACCTCGGGAGAAATGTGAGACGTGTGTGTGTATGTGTGTCATGAATAAATAATAAATAAGTCATCTGGGGGGCTATGTACAGGAGGAGGGTATATACAAGAAGGAGTAAAAAACAACAACACTACAACTGTGAGTCACTTCATAAAAAGGTAATGCCCTGGTTGTCTGTAGTTTCACGTCTAAAAGCAGAAGAGGAAGACTGTCTCTACACACGTCTATACACGCTTGAAGCATGAACAAAGTGACTCTGACTGGACGTAATGTGCACATGTGCATAAACTGGGTCTGTTTGCTACCGAGAGACTTCCAACAACCCAAACAACTCCTCTGCAGCTGAAGCGCTGAGCTGAGGCTCCGCCCGCCTCGGACTCGTCATTGCTTTGATCGTTTTTACTCTCCTCGACGAGGAGGAAGAGTTAGCAGCTAGGAAAACGTCACACCTAAACACAGGAGCTTCAAAATAAAACATGTTTATGTGAGAAGCATGCAGTAATATAAAGGTGTGAGTTTGCGTGTGTGTGTGTGTGTGTGCGTGTGCGTGTGTGTGTGTGTGTGTTGAGCACAGTGACGGCTTGTCTTTAGGCAATCTCTGCCCCTGCAAAAAGTCCCACACTCTGGTCTGATTGGGAGTAAACACCAGAGCAGCTCCATATTGCACCAAGCAGGGAAACAAGCACCCAAAAAAGAGCAGAGTGGGACCTCTCCAAAAAACAAGAGACTCAGAAACAATCTGTTCTGACTTAGATCCTCTGTCAAACTCCAGCTATCGCCTCCGTAACACGACCTGTGAATCAGACTTTGTGTGTGCGCACGAGGGTGTGTGTGTGTGTGTGTGTGCGTGTGTGTGCATGTGTGTGTGCGGCAATGCTGGTGCGTCTCAGTCTTCCCGACACGTTGGCAGGTTGACAAAAGTGAAGATGTTGTATTCGATGAGACAGGAGAAGCACAGGAAGATGGAGTAGAGCAAGAGACACGTGAGTCCCAGACGTTTGTCCAGCGTCCACTTGTTCAGGTGGACTCCCAGCACCTGGACATGGCAGCAAGCAGAGGGACATGAGGCTCATGAGCGCAGATGCTGGACGGAAGAAGAGTCAAGACGTCCGCGTGAGACACAAACTCACCGTAAGGAAGACAGACGCCAGCAGGAGTCCCACGGAGAAGATGAGCCCTTTGCTGTTCAGCTTAATCTGTGGAATAAGGAGACGAGGCACGTTATCTGGAGATCTTCCAGCACAAATTTCATTTTGGCATCATCACTGTTCCAGAGTTTGTGGGAATGAAACAAAACAACAAAGTAACCCTCTTTTTTTTTTTTTTTTTTTTTTTTAACTACAGCCTCAAATCCCAGAGGGACTTTAACAGGAGGCTTCATGGATGCAGAGAGAGAAGGAGGAAGTTCAAACCATCTCTTCCACTGATCATAAACAGCGTAGATCATATCCCGCTCATCTCAGTACCGTCCAGATTACCGTTCTCGATCCTTGAATGGTACGAGTTATGGAGACGTCAGTTTCCCTTTGGGATGAATAAAGTAATTTTGAACTCGATCGAAAAGCACAATATGTTGCTTCGGGTGGTTCTACATTAATAATGGGAATTTTGATGGCAACGACTCAGCACCATGCTTTATTCATCCAGCACATTAGCAACCCAAGCTCTGTACAGCAGGGAAAGCTGCAGCATGTAGCTTTTATTAAAACTGTTTTTTGTTGGGTTTTTTTTTTTTTTTTCTATATTTGTTTGAAGTGTCATTATGTCAAGGCAATATGTTATGAAACAGACAACGCCTCTGCTTTCAACCAGTGCTAACAAACAACCAATCAGAGGTCGGAGGCGGGTCTTAGCGCTTGACAGTCACAATCTTGCGTGACGCTGCCAGACGGCCACATGAAGTTTTGGTTGACCACACATAGCCCCAGGCCTTGTGTTTGACACACGTGCCTTAAAATAAAATAAATAAAAAAACCCTAAAAATGATAAAACGCGCCTGTCAAAGACCGTAAGCAAGTGAAATATATATATATATATATATATATATATATATATATATATATATAAAATGAAATTTTTTCTCATTTTTTTCCACATCAGAACTGCATCAAATATTAGAATGCTGAAATGGGAACAAAAAGAAGACACTGTAAGACACTCCAGCTGGACTTACAGCAGAGCCGTAATTAATGGCCAGTGTCTTCAGGGCCCAGGGAAGTCCGAGCCCTACCAGGATGTCAAACACATTACTGCCGATGGAGTTGGACACGGCCATGTCTCCCATACCTGGAGACAGCAACAGCAAAAGAATAGACGGAATGAACGAAGGGCAGAAATGAAGGCGGGTGGGAGAGACAGAAGAGTTGAAGGTGGGTGGGCATGTGGAAGATTAGTGATGCTGACTGGTACTGATATCCAAAAGTCAAGTCTGTACTTCAAAAAAAAAAAGAAAAAAAAAATCTCTTTGTAGCCATGGGAAGCCCCCATGTGCTTGTGCGTCACCCGGCCTGACATAACCCACTTTCAGACACCCAAACCTGCACACGCATGCACACGCATGCACACGCATACACAGCCGCTTCAATATTTAATGGCAAGAGTGAGAATAAACACAGATGAAAGCAGGGAGGATGGGACTCCTGCCAGCTTGTTTTCCCTCCATCTTCTTTTAGCTTCCTGGCCCAAGATGACAGGAAACGCCTTGGTCGCTTGTTTCCATGTGATTCATCTGCTCCCCTCCAAACCTGTTTGATGGAGGCTTCTCTTAGACTCTGCTGTTTGGCCGTCATTCTGTCGCACTGGGAGAACGGAGAAGTCTCCATTTACACTCCCGACCCTTGATGACGAGTGGCTGACTTTTCAATTTGAGGTAGGACTTCTTGCACATGGGGGGCAAAAAAAAAAATGTCTGAACACAACCTAAAGCTAATGACATCCTCTGATCAGGCAAGAAATAAATAATCCTACAATAATTTAGAAATCATAAAGACTCTTTCTATAATTTGACAAACACTGCATACCTGCTTTGATTTACGTAAAAAGACATAAACGGAGAGAAAAGTTTCCACTGCAGGAATCGAGACCTAATCTGGGCACAAATGAATTAGTACTTTAGTCAACAGGAGTCCAACCAACCCTATACTGGTAGAGGCAGAGGAATGTACGCCAGATTTAAAGGTGGAAAAAATTTTTCTATTTTCTAGGTGTTGTCAGTCCGTTAATGGGGCAAAATTAGCTAAACCTGGAAAAAAGAAGCAACTTCAACATCAGAACCAGATATGTCAGCTATGCAGGGTTTCCCCTGGATTGATGGATTGATGGCTTCGTGGCAAGCTAAGTGATTCTTGTTTCAATTTCAAATAGTGTTTTTTTTTTATACACCAGTAAGAGCAGTCTTTGCTGCAGCGCACTTCACCGGCAGAGCACGGCCATTCCTGAGAGAGAGTTTATACCGGATACATTGAACAGGACACAAAATGGGAGGGGCAGAAGGGGACTCTCGTCAAGACTTTTGGTGCCTCTGCTCGTTGGCCGCCTCGCAGGTGTCTCACCTTGCCGCGCCACTATCAGACTCGCCATGCAGTCGGGAACGCTGGTGCCAGCTGCCAGGAAGGTGATGCCCATAATCACATCGGGAATTCCCAGTGTGAAGCCGATCACCGTTACCTGACACACGGAGACAGAAGGTTGTGCCTTACGCCTCGGAAGTCATAAAAGAGCTCCAGGTGCAGGCGGCTTCTGAACCTGACTTGAGTTGAGGGGGTCATGCATTGACCCTCAACACTGAATGCAAAACTGGGTTTGTCTTAGTTTGTAAGGACAAAACTCACCATCCAGACCATGATGTAGGAGAAGGAGGCGATCCAAAGGGTGGAGAAAATAAAGGAGACCATAAACCAGTTCTCCCAGCGCGGTTTGGAGCAGTTGGGGACAGTAAAGAACAGCACCAGACACAGAGGCCAGGCCAGCAGCCACTTCAGCTTGTTAAACACGCCAGCTGCAGACACACAGGCCGACACAGAACGAGATGGCTCAGAGATAAATACTAACATTCATCATCCATAACAGCAATTTAATCTAACGTGGTCAGCAGCTGAAAAAAGACTAAGATTTGCTAACTTTGCTTTTGGGACAGCAGAGGTGGAGCATTGCCTTCAAGAGCTCACCTGGGCACTGGAAGGGCACAAAAGGTCCATCTCCCTCGTCTTCCTCTTCCTCTTCATCGTTCTCATTATTTTCGTTGTCTTCGTTCTCCGTCTCGTTGCCCGCCTCTCGATCGTCACGGCGAATGCTGAGGCGCCTCTCTGCCCTGGACAGCCCATTTTCGATGCCCCGTCTACCGCCTCCTTTGACAGACACGTCTGATTCGCCGTTGGTCAGAGTCCGTGTGTTGATTAGTCTCTGCCTCTGCGCAACACGAAGTAAGAACAAGCTCAGTTCTGATAGAGACGGGGTTTTATTCTAATTGGTAAAAAGTGTTCAATTACAACTCTTCAACCATAACCCCTACTGAAGGGGTATGCGGTGACAATGAAAGGAAAACGACCCTTCAAGAGGAGGTTAGAGCAGAGGCAGCAAGGCAAGGTTTGGTAGGAGTTTGTCCAGCAATCAGTGTGTTGCTGGTTCGATCCCTGCTCCTACCATCTCTGTTGTTGTGTCCTAGAGCAAGCTGGTGGTGGTCAGAGGGCCAAGTGAGTTCGTGACGATTGAATCTAGTGTGAAGCGCTTTGGGATCTCCTGAACTTGGTATAATGTAATACAAGAACATTTCTCATCTCTTTCAACAATGACTTTTAGTCGGTCATCCATACGGTCAGACGACTCCATGACTATTTGTCCTGTGAACATATTCCCCCTTTCTCAGGTCTTGTTCTCTGCAGCACATCTTGTCGCCGTGGGTCTCTCAGCTCCGTCCTTTATTAACACCCTCCTATCAATGTAAATGGAGGCAGCCATATTATACCAAACTCATTTTTCTTATTAAAATCTAACCCCACTCTTTTCTCCCTGATCTGTCTGCTGTGTTCCTCGGTCTTCATGACACTGGCAGTTCTCTAACGTTCTCTAAAGAAAACCTCTAAAAACAGCTACATTTATTCTCTGATTCTCAATCCTCAAAGCCCACAGCTGGCAGGGAAGATTCCCGAGAGCTACAGATCAGCAGCCAGGAACAAGCAATGCCATAGCACAGCCCGAGCCCCCGCAGTTCATATGCAAATTAGGATGAGGCAAAGCAGGAGAGAGCACTGCTTGGTACTCCTCTCATGTCAGTACGGTCCATCATCCCACACTTCTGGACCCTATTGCTGTTGTAAAGATTAGGCAGCAAAAAATGGGCACTAAGACTCGGATCCCCTGCTCTGTCCTGCCCCTGCACATGTCTACCACAGCTACAGACCTCTGGAGGCGAGACTTCACATCCCGGATGAAAGCAAATTTGAGTTTCTGTGTCTTTGACCTCACCTCGGTGATGAGCATCCGTGAGGCCATGGTGAGTCGGGTCCTTGGAGAGAAGTGACTGGTGATCATGATCCTCATGCCGGCCTCGGAAAAGGTCAGCTGGTGGGGGTACGCAGAGAGCAGCTCGTCCACCATCAGCACAGATGGCTTTCTGTGGTGGTTTGCTGTTAAGAGCCACACACACACACACACACACACAACAGCAGCACCATGACTAACAGAGAATATGTCGACACCATTCAGCTGTTTGTGCTAAAACTCTCATAAACAACAGAGGATGGGCAACATGGGCAGCCGCCATGGCGGCATCTTGTCATGCCATGAGATTACGCTTACTCTCATGCACGCTCTACCGATGAAGATTCACTTATTTCGGCATGCCACGTACTTGGAGTGGCTCCATCGGTCTGAACTGCTTTCTGGTTAAATCAGCTCGATTGTTATTTGGCCTCCTGGAGCCGCTCATAGTCTGGAGCAGCAAGTATCTGTCCTCTCAGTGTGTAAACAACAGTTACTCTCAATTGATTCAGAAGACAGGTCCTACGCCTTAATGCAGAACCAAAGAGGAAATAAACTTTGAACATTCTGAATGTTTGGACGGGACAGACACGCGAGAGCTGCGGGCCGCGGTCCACCTCTGCTGTGGGCCGGAATCAGATACATGCTTCCTACACCATCGATGACACTGGCAACCAAGTTTGGGTTGTTGCAAGACTGTCCATCAATTCAAACTTGCAAAAATAGAAAAGAAAAATTAGAAAATGAATTATAAAATTATAAGATTTTCCTTCTGAGGGGGTTCTCCTGCCCTATTCAGGATCCAAACCAATCAGACACAGAGTTAGGGTCCGTTAGTGGACCCACCTGGCCAGAAGAACCAGCCTCCTCTACAGACACAAGTCGGCTAAGTAACCAGAAGTCTTTATCCGCAGTTTAAAGGAGACTGTCTCTGTGCAGGACATTGACCTGAGGTGAACAGCAATCATTCTGAACAACTTGCTGTGAAGTGATAGTCAAATAAAAGTTGTACCTTTCTTCAGCAGGACAGCGGTAGCGTCATAGCCATCATCTAGCTCAGCGTTAGTAGCAGCTCCGTTACTTAAACCAGATGGATTCTTCTTCTGTCTCTCAAGGAAACGAACAATGTAGCAGTTCAACCTGCAACAGGAAGTCAGATGATGTCCTTCATGTCCTCTGTGGACCTGCAACATGTCTCCTGTTTATCTCTACGATCAGATTAGTTGTGTTTTAGCTTTCAGTTATTTACTTTGGTTACGCAAAGTGTCGAGAAATACATTTTGCTCCTAGTTTTGTCTGTGTTTGTCATCCCTATGAGGTCCAGATCATCACAGTAGTTACAATGAATACTGAACAAAAGCTGCCAGACGCAAAGCGTCAGAATGGAAAGCTCTACAAAAAGCAGCGAGAGCAGCAGAGAAAATGATTTTTACTGTATTTCATCGACAAAGCTGACTTTTTAGTTGGCTGGACCACCAGGTTCTGCAACAATTTCATCCCACATTGAACACAAACCAATCCTCAACTTCTGCAAACCCTACATATTCTGCTCCGTCAGGGGTTAGGACATCAGTTTCTAATCAGGTTGCTAAGCTACAGCTCACTATAGAGCTAAGTGGCATAATCCCAACAACCCAATTGGCAGAAGAAGACATCGCCCCTGTTCATTTGCATAACGATGCAGAAATGCATACATTAAACTAAAAAGAGAAGGAAAAAAGTAAAAAGAACAAATGGAAGTGAAAGGAGTTGTGGGGTAAAAATAAAAGAATAAATAAGTTAATTCATGTATAAGTAAGAATAAAAACAAAGAAAAGCTGAAAACAGTACATGTTAAATGGTGTGGTTAAAATGGACTTTGTTGGATCAAAGCTGAAGAAATAAAAATGAAAAGTTCTCTTGTTTTAAAATTAATTGGTGGCTTTTAAGAGCACTGACTGATTTATTTCTGCTCTTAGTGTTAATTATTTCAGTTTTGGTCCTCCACAGACTAGTTCTGAAATCTTTTGCTCTACTCTACTTTGTCAGACTCACACAGGTCCTTTATATGATAGGCTAGGATTATTAATCCAGATCATGCCCACATGGACACACAACCATCCATAACAATATTAGATGACAAACGTTAAACATAATGCACAGTAAAAACTTGTGATTGTTTCACAAAGAGAAACAATCACAATGGCATGTAATGGTAGTGCTCCTCTGCTGGGAGAAGACGGCAGGCAAAGGGTGGATAGTGTTGTCCAGAACCGCCCTCAACCTGGACAACGTCCTCTTTTCCACCTCAACAGACTCCAGGCTCAATCCAACTCTGACTCCCAACTCCCACCCCAAGCAATGTTGACCCAATGCAGAAACGGGTCAATCAGGCCCCAAATGTCGATTTGGTTTTTTTTTTCTCCTTCATAGTAAACACCTCCATTTAATCACTAAATGGAGGTGTTATTTTTTTTGTATATTTCTACATAAACATTTCTGATCATAACATTAACTAAACTACTGGAAATAAATGTACTTGTGGTATGTAGTTCCAATAGTTCAACAAATACACAAAAATAACTTATGATGGGAGCAAACAGTTCTGTCTTGGGGATGTAGTGTTATAGAAACATGTTCAATGTTACTGTTAGGGGTCATGATGCCCAAACCCTTGGTTTTGATTTTCGCTGAATACACAGAATGGATGTGACGAAGAGGAAGAAATCTCTCCTGACCATGAGTGACATAAAGAATACACGAAAAATAAAGTTTCTTAGAGTGAGTGGTTGAGTCTTAAACTTACTTCATGATCAAAATGTAGACGAAATACATCAGAATCAGTGTCAGAGCTTCCCACCTAAAGATTAAAAATACCAGTCAACCGTGTTTTACCCGGGTTAGCAAAACAAAAACAAAAAAAATGGAATTCTACCAAATTTGTGGTAAACATCGAAACTCCATCACTTACCAAACCACCTTTTCATCATATATAAACTTTTGCATGAAAGAGAGACGAGAAGCAAAGCATTACACGTGATGTGGGCTCGGGTTTTCTGATCTTAAAGGAAAGCCATCACTGATGTGATTTATGGCATTTGATAGTAATATTTTCCCATCCAACAAACTGGTACTTTGGTAGAGAATACCATCAGCACTTACCACTATGAGGGCAGAGATAGACAGTGTGTAGTAGACTGAGTCTCTGAGCAGAGGCCAGCGGGACAGACGGACGGTCTGAGACACAGTGACAGGAGGATTAAGATTAAATGCTGTGGTGACAGGAAAGCTCCACATATAGATGTTTTTTTTTCCCCTGAGTGAACGACTCCAACTAGTGGAGTCGTTCATTTCAGGAGTTAAAACAGATAATCAAACCCAGATCATCATGCGGCCAAGACGTTTCTGTCTGTCACCTAATAAACTTGATTGCTTTATGAAGAACTTCACAGCGACAACAATGCACAAAAGCCAAGCACAGCTCTCTCTGTGTGTGTGTGTGTGTTGTGTCTTGTACCTGCAAAGCGAATATGCCACACACTCCAATAATGCAGAGAATGTTGAAGACGGCAGAGCCCACAATTGTGCCCACGCCAACGTCGCCTTTGGTGATGAACACTCCTGCACGACAGAATAAACGGCTGCGTATGTGTCAGAGAGATTACAGAGGCCACCATACGGACGAAGACATCCAGGGTCAGTATAAAGTTCAACAAGCTACGCACCAATGACTGAAGTGAAGAGTTCAGGAGCTGAGCTGCCAGCTGCCATGAAGGTGGCTCCTGCCACGTCCTCACTCAGCTGAAGACGCTGTTTGGACAGCAGAAGAAGAGAGAGAGAGAGAGAGAGAGAGAGAGAGAGAAAGAGAGAGAGAGAGAGATGATTTTCTCTACTGGAAGACGAGCCTCAGACGGTCTAGAGATCCTCAGCAGAGGTGCAAGAGTGACCGGCATTGACTTCTTACCTCACAAATCTTCTCTAGTGAGGGGACAAAGTAGTCGTCACAGACCAATGCCAGGGCATAAAACATGTAGACTGCCTACAGAGACCAGGACACACAATGAATACACTCACTCCACGAAAGCACCTGCAGAAAGACGATCTGTGCTCAACTTCACATGATTCAACTGGTTAGCGGTTTGCTAACGGTGCACTACTGCAAACCAGCCATGCATCTTTCATCATTTGCTTTCATTTATTTGTTTTTATTATTTATTTACTTATTTTTAACGGGGTAGAAGTATAAAATCACTCACATGAACAAGGAATGCAAAAGACACATATTTTTGTGCCACATTAATCTTAACACGCTGAAATTTGTGAACTCATACAATATGTTCACAATTGTAAAACTATGTCTTTTTTTATTTATTAAACAATAAATAAAGACATAGTTTAATTAATTTTCCATTTTATCTGGGTTTACATATGTCTAAATATATACATCCATTCCCAAACATGTTAGCCTCAATTTACACATTAGTGCTAACTCTCACCCATATTTCTAGGTCTCCTTATATTTCCTTTAAAATTGTATAAAATTTTGACTTTGTTTTAACTCCTCATTTTCATAATTTTACACCGAGTTGAAATACAAAAGCTCTTTCTTGTTGTGCGTAAACTAAGAATCCTTTTTATACCTGCTGTAACATAACTGTCCATTTGGGACGTGAATAAATCTGAATCTGGGATATGACACTTTTGTAAAATTATCATTAATAAAATAGCCTGAATGTGATGTGTCGGTTTCCTTGCACTTTGCTACGACGCGCTGCACTTCCATGGTGCTCTGTCGCATAAAATCCCAACACAATCTGTTGCAATTTGAAGCTGTGAGAGGACAAAATGTTCCATGTGTGTGAATATTGCAGCCGCTGTAAATACGAGGTGAGCTTCTTCCACTACATTAGCACCTTGTCTACATTCTGCTCCTGGTCAACATGTCATGTAAAACTGAGTCCGTCTGGTGTTTTCTAAACCTCTGGAGGCCCTGGGTTCTTAAAAAGCAGACGCTTTTTCACCACGTTGCTCATTTAAATACAGGAACTTCTTTGGAGAGGCCGGGACTATAGTGAAGGCAACAGACTTGGTGTTAAAGCAGAATGCTGCAGATGACACTTACACACAGAACGTGGAGGCCCACTGCTCCCTCTGTGCGCTCCTGGTTGGTGAAATAATCTCTGGGGAACTCGTGGATCGCTGCAATGACACAAGAACAAAAGAAAGAGACCAAATAAAGCTGAAGTATTCAGAAGTTTTACAGTAAGTAGTTACTCTACACGTCAGGGAAAAGGGATAAATAGTCACCGGGTTGGGAACATTTCAGTGAACAGAAACGCCACAGTAATTTTCAGAAAGATTACAACAAGAAAATGTGTGGAGCCACTTTCACTTTAATGAGACAAAAAAAAAAAAAAAAAAACACGTGGAAGAAAGGTTAGCACTGATTTGATCATTTCACTTGTAGTTTGTAATTCTAAACAGAGACAGAGAAGAAGAAGGAGGAGGAGAGAGGAAGAAGAAACAGCTGTGGAAGCCGTCATGGCTGAAAAAAAAAAAAAAAAAAAAAATCAGACATCAGACGCAGCAGATGTCCTGCTCCCACATATTTCCCAACAATTCTGACTTCTGCTTCATATCTGTTGTCTTTGGTGGTTATTGGCTGGGTAAGCCTCGCTCACAGAATGACCTCTCTGACGACGACGATAAACAACAATTTATGCTGATGACCTTCAGTGTCTTTACAAGTCTGACTTACCGCGTTACATATAAAACAAATTAGCTTAGTTTCCATGACACACAGCTTCAACAAGCGCTGAGTTGTTGCACCTCGTCGTAGCAGAGTCTGTTCAGCGACCAAACGCATGGCATCGGCATTAAATCGCAAGTTAAAATAAATTCAACGTTTGAAAAACGTCCGAATCACCAGACACAGATCGAATGTAAACTATAAAAGTTTAAGATGACCGTACTGATCAATAGGTTGCGCTAAAATAATAACAACAATAATAGAAACTTCAATTCAGCCACGTAAGACAATGTTCACTCTACTGCTGTCAAACTATGTCTATAAAAATATTCACCACCTTGATAATTGGTATGTTTTACCCTTTGCATTACTTCTACAAATCCATCCTGACCATCAATATTTGGCTTTTTTGAAAAAATAAATGGCTACAACTCTTCAATGTCAAAGAAAAAACAGAGTTCAACAAAATAATGACAATTACATGAACTATTTACCTTAAGAGATTGTGTAAATATTCAGCCCCCCCTTCAAAGTGACTGAATTAATGCAACAGAGTTCCAGTCAATTGGTGCCAGCAGTCTCACAATAAGTGGAGATCAGCAGCGTGCAGTAAGTGCGTCTCCAGTGACTGTACTATAAAGGTAGAAGCTCCATTCACTGGTTCATCAGTAATCCTGGCTTACAGCATGAAGCAAAAAAAAAAAAAGGAGAATACCAGAGAAAAAGGTTATTTAGAAGTAGAAATCAGGGCATAGCTACAAAAATGTCGCTAAGGAAACAAACTTCTCCTGGAGGTCAAGGTCAAGTTTATTTATGAAGCACATTTCCAACAGAAACACATTCACTTGGGTTTACCTATTGAATGTGCCTGTTTTCTTTCTCCGTTTCCCAGTGTGATGAAATGACAACCAGCCTTTATGTTGTCACCAGCGCTCATATTAGAAGAGGAGGCCATGCTTAGTGGAGCCGTCAGTTCTAGCGGCTCCTCTGTGTTCCTCTGAGAACACCGGCACGTTGACATAAGCAGGTTACATCAGTGACGTGTGTTATTTTTTCAGTTTCAAAATTTATTTATTTTTTTTAAGTTTCAAATTATTTTTCGTTTGAACAAACTTTATGGACACAATTTAGCACCATAGAAATAGTTCATTAATTTGCAATTTGTGTGGGGAAAAGCAAGGTTCCGATTCGGTTCAAAAAGAACTGCAGATATTAATTGGCCAGGGATTAATCAATAAATCTGACTGAAAGATGAATTGATCCTCCTTCTCACCCAGTAGATCAAAGGAAGGAGTGGAAGAGTAACAGCTGGATTCAGTCAACTTTCAAACCTTCATGTGAAATATCAGAGTCCCTATGCCGACTGATGTACAGAGTGTCTGTGTAAATGTTGAGTTTTCGTGTGACGACATTCACACTTCTGGAACATTTGCATGCTGTTGCTTAAAGCTCCAGGAACATAAACACTGCAGGGTGTATTATAATCCTGGCGAATTATAATTTATCATTAATTTCAGGGTTTATTTTTACGTTTGCATTTCATAATACAGTATTTAAGCATGAATCTTCCAATAACGCATAATTATCAAGTGATATTTTCAAATTTCCTGTCAACTTTAACCATTTTTTTAACTCAAAAACATGACAGGCTGCTGAATGAATGACTGCCGCAGAGCCCAACCAACGGGCTTAGCAGGTTTTCTGGGGGAAACCTGCAACTGGATTAGGACAAGAACTTCATTTATTCGATGTCATCAGGTCATAACACCAAACTCCAAGGACGTGTTGGAGGTGTTTGCTGTTGGCTTCCTATACATTAGGAGATGCTCCCAATCGCAGACGTTTTTAATCACGCGACGCGTCCATTCCTGTCTGGTATCAGCAGCCAATCGCAACAAGCAGAAATGTGCTGCATCTCCGTGTCATCATGTGTGCTTTCCTGTTGAATGTGAGCGTGCATCGGAGTAGGCAGTTAAAAATAGCATCAGCCCACTGTCACTGTGTGTGTTTGGGATTTGCTTGGCTCTCTCTGCACCGGGAGGCTCTGTGTGCTCTTCCTCCGCTGTGTGTCTGTGAGCTGAGCGTGTGCCCTTGTGTAACGCGAAGGCAACTCGATGCGCAGTGACATTCTCCCTTCCCTGTTGCCGAGAGCTCGTGAGTCAGGCGGCTGGAGCCTCAGCTTGCCCTGTGTGGCCCGAACACAACACAAGGCCGTCTGCTCATCCAAAGTGACAGGAGCACAGAGAGAGAGAGAGAGAGAGAGAGAGAGAGAGAGAGAGAGAGAGAGGCGAGGCAGAAAGGGGGACGGTTTGCAGCCTGACATGATGTAGCGCTGCCAAGGAACAAGTGATGAAAGGAAGGAGAGAGAAGAAATGTGAATGGAAAGGAAGACCTTTGGCATGCATTTATCTCTTTTATTCACCGAGTCAGGACTTGGCTTGATGTTCTCATCTTTTTTGCTTTTTTTTTTTTTTTTAACGGCACTCAGGCACCACATTTAAACCGGCGACGTGATCCATTACTCTGCCGATACGTGCAAAACGTAAAACAGTCAGTTCTGTTATCCCGCTTCAATCCCATGCTGCTGGTGGGAATATTTATTACAGTTCCTTTCACACCAGTCAACAACTGTTTCAGTTTTCTGCTGCTTGTTTTCTGGGTTTATTCCTGCCATTTAGGTCTTGCCATTTTCTATTTAATTCACTATAGTTATCATTACTAGTTGATATATAGGTTCAGTTCTTTGTTTCTTTTCTATTTTTCATGTTTTGTGCATTTTAGTTTGTTCCCTTATGTGTGGGTTGGACTTCTTCCCTTCTTTGATTTGCAGATCCTTTTGTGTCCAAGTTCAACTCCTTGTGTATTATCTCAGAACTGAATCGGAAATATCACTTGATAATTACGTGTTGTTGAAAGATTGGGAGATTAATACCTGAACACCAACAATAAAGCCTGAAAAATGCAAACATTTTAAAAAGCCCTAAATAAATAAGCAATACTTAACCTGGTGGGGCCACAAGTGAAGCCTGGTGGCCCGCCAGGCTTATAATACAAAACCCTGCAAACCATGACAATAACACACAAAACTTACTTAGCAGAAGATATCTTTATGGTTTTTAAAGACAACATGTGCTTTGAATCCATTTATAGATTCAAAGCACAACATTAGAACAGGAAGTGACAATGTGTATTCAATCCCCAAAGCATCTTCATCTTAAAACATCCTGTAGTATCAGTGTGAGGAGATGATTTAGCAATCAACACAGTCAGTTCTAAAATCCCTGTGCTGAGCCTGTCAGACAGACCCGAGTGGAGCCTCTCGTCACTCCACAGTCAGCCCCACCTCAATCTACACTGCTACCACCCCTGGAGCTTATATAATACCCCCAGCATTACATAATCGTAGTGTGCTCCTAACAAAGGCAGAGGTTCACGAAAGGAGAGAAAAATCCTCAAAATCTTATACATCGTTAACGGGATCTGAGCACAATGCTTGCTGCAGGAAACACAACATATGGCCTTTTTCTCCAGAAATGATGAAGCATCTTTAGTTCTGGCGAGATGCACACATCTATCACCGACTTGCTTCCTTGCGATGCTCACAGGTCTTGTCTTTCATTTTCCGCAGTCTCTGTACTGAAGATTTCATTTAATTTGCCTCTGTTTTGACCTGTGCTGTTCTTGTTTTAAAGGTCAGTGGGACGGTGAAGGAAATTCATTTGATCGATTCGACAAAAGTTGATATTTTGCAATGTTTGTGAGTATGAGGCAGCGGTTCCTCCACAAACATGTGTTATGAGACTGGAAACCCAAAAATATTTGATCAAAACAACAACCCAGGCCATGAGAAAACTCATTAACCACATAATATGAAAGAAAGAGATATAGGTAAAAAAAAAAAAAAGAGGCACACAGTGTTTTTACATTTGTAAAAACACTGTGTGTTTCAGAACATCAGAGAGTATTTTAAATATTACACACACACATATACATCCACATCTGCCCTGTAAGAAAAAACTATCTTACCTGTGGTTTATCACACCTGTTCTCAATCAAGACAACTCTTAAATAAGCAGCCACCTGAATGAAGTACACCAAAAGATCCTCAAGATCTAGACATTATGATGAGAGCCGAAGAAATTCAGGCTCAAATAAGAAAGAAAGTAATTGAGATCTATCTACCTGCTGTACCCATACATAGTTAAAACAAAGGCAAGTAAAGTAAATACAGTGAAAAGTGCTGAGGAGCGACTGGAGTGGCTGCTGGTACCTACAACACATTCATCTCCACAAGAATTGTGGAGAATCACCTGGATCGATGACGGCTCATTAGAGGTCTAAGAAGAACACTGACATGCTGAAAAGGTTCTAACTACCACCATGGAGAGAACTAAAACATGCAGGTCATCCAGGACCCACTTTGGAAACCCCTGGTCTAGGGTTTGAAAAACATCGCAACATCCCTGCACAACCCACACATCCTGAGATATCTTTAATCTATTGCAGAGACAGTCAGTTGAGCTCAGTATTATATCATTATGATGATGGCTCTATCAGTGCAAGTGTTAATCATTAACACAAAATGAATACTTAAACCATAAAGGGTATTAACAAATGAGCAGTCACAGCTAAAATAAATATAAAAGCTTAAAAGCTTGCTACTGCCACATTATTTTAAGTGCACACGTGCAAAGTGCTTAAGTGCAACGTTACTGTTGAGTTATGATACCAAAATCCCACATCCCACTTTTTCAGCACCGATGCCAGCAGGAACTTATTTAGTCCCACAGATACTCCTTAGTAAACTCCACGGCCTGTAGATGTTGATGCTTAATCTCTGACGGTGTGCCACCCTGAAAACATTATTTAATGCACACTTTACGCTCTTTCGCACTTCTGAACTGAGTAGCCAAAGACTGAAACAGTGGGTGCACCGCACGTACATGTAAACAGCAGCTAGTCGGAGGGAGAAACATGACGTAAGTTTGAGATTCTCGATCCCGTGGCCTTACGCCTGCTAGTCGTTAACAGTTCAGTGCATAAAAAGGCATGCAGCTTACACTCGCTGTACACGTACTCCAGCATATGGTTGTATTTATATTCTGCCACAAGTGCTTACAAGTTTGTGGGTGGTATTACCTAGCACGTCAGCCGTCGTCAGCAGGAAACAAAAGAAGAAAGCAAAAGTATGACGAAAGGCTTACCCCGAGTTCATCTTAGACAACAAGTAACATCGGGGCTGAATAAATACTGCCCTGTATTCATTAACAACAGATTAAACTTCGAAAAGGCCCAAAGAACTGAAAGAACCATCGTGATCTGTTCTTTTGCCACGTGTCACAGTTGCTACAGGTTTGTTGGGTTAAATAAGAGTATAGTTCACCACAAGACACTCCTGAGATGTGTTAAAGACTCGCATTAAAAATATCAGATTGTTTATTATCTACTGTTGTTATTTGAAAAGCGTGGTTGCATGCAAGATCTGCAGTAATAAATGTCTGCATATTTATGACTTCTGCTTAACAGTTTTCAGACAACTTGCCTCAAGTGAGCAAAACAATCATGGCATGAAGGTTCCGATTACATCTGAGTGGATGTGCAGTCCTGATAGAAAACAACATAATAGAATTGTTTTTACATTTACTTTTCCCAAAGTCTTGTTGAAAAGGCAACGGCTTAATAAGCCTAACGTCACTAATTGAATTCTGAAAACTTGTGATCAGAAAAAAGAACTATAATTATATGGTTATAGATAAATATTGTATAGTTAACTATAGCACACCCAGAAAAAAAAGTGTCATGGAAGTCGTTGGACTTGATTTTATCCCACAACTTCTCTGCTCTTATATCTGGAGATTGGTGGCGCTTTCTTTTCTGACCAGGTAACTGTTTTGTTTTGATTTGATTTTTCTTTGCAGAGCTATCAAAACTGTTTAACCTATTTATTTGATTATGACAGTTCACATTAATGAACATCACCACAATTCATGGCAGTGTAAACACGCAGGAATTAGCAGGAAACATTTTCACATTAACACAAGTTAGCACCAAAAGAAACAACAATGCCTTGTTATGCAATTTGCAGGACAGAGCACATTTCACGCAGTTCTATTAAAAGAAGAAAGACAAAAAAAAAAGCAATTGCACAAAAAATAACAACTAGACAGATATAATCTAAAATCAGGATAGAAGACCCTCAAAAGTAGTCAGTAGACGTTCGGAATGGTTACATAACTGGTCTGATGCTTAAGTTTCCTTTTAAAAGTTGCACAGTTTTCACTGTCTCTGACATATGCAAATGAGGAGGGGCGGTGTCTTAAGGGTCCAAATTCTGCCTTCTGGTCGGCTAGCATCCAAACTATGAAGAACCTGACAATCGGCGTCTGTGTCCATGACAACCACTAAACTGATGCACACTGAGACTCGACACAAAAACCCCCCCAATAAAGTCAGGAGGTGTGGCATTATTTTCTAATCACTGATAAACTGGCAATAGGTCTGCACTTTGGTGACCTTATTATTATTTTTAAGTTGTGCAATTGTATATTCATCCATCCTGCTGCATCGCAGCTCCCTTAGTTATTCTCCCGGAAAGCAGCGAAATACTCAAACACATAAAAGGTCACGACATGACTTGCATAAAATAACAGTCACTGTTTCCTAACTTGGGTAGATTTTTACAGTCTAGATCTCTCCGACACCAACGAGGGAAACAGTATTTAGATAGCAGTGATGTCGTCACGTCATTGTGATAACATGACTGAAGGGAAAAGAGGGTGGTGTCACAAGTCGGTCATATTATGTGAACAAAAGATCAAATATGAGGGAACGAGGCGTTTTCAGACAAGTATGTGGAAACCTGAGGAATATAAATGAGCCCAAAGAGCAAGTTTATGACAGACAGGGGAATGAAACCAACTGTGTGTGAGTGTGTCTCAGGCTCATGCTAAAGGTTACATGCTAATACTGGCATTTAATCGATGTGTCAGCAAACAGAAAGCAAAAAATCTGATTACGTGTGTTTAAAAATTACTCAAATTCTACAAGTTCAAATTCAAGTCATCCTGTCGTGTCTGTCAATGGTGTTACAATTACACCCAATATTATAATGAATGTAGTGTGTGCAACAATCGTTATGCAGACTAATTTATCAGTACTATCCAGCAAAAACCTGTTTTGGCTCTCAAGACGTTCATTTAGCGCCTCAAGTGTTTCAGGCTGATGTCCCAATATCACAAGTCTAAATGAATAACAAATCAGCAATATTTAATGATAGTCTCTCATCTCGTATCTCTGAATAAATTTTGCATTTTGGCGATTGTTGTAGTGGCTTAATTACCAAACCTTAACCGAGTAAAAGTAAAACAACCCTTCTCGGTAATGAATGTACAAACGTGCAAACAGGAACGGGGATGTTTCTAAAAAGCGGACTTCAGATCAGACTGCAAAAAAGACTCAATGATAAGAGGCCGGTATGGGAACAAGGAAGCAATGTTCAAGCTAAAGTTAACGGTTTACTTGTCAGAGGTGGTTTGCCAGACATATTTCTCCCAGATAGTTGAAATGTTTCTATCTAGGAAGCCCAGCAGATTGCAGATTGAGTCACTGACTTGCAGCCTTCACTCCTCCTACACCAGTACAACAATTGCTCGTGTTGTTGACTTTATAGCAATCAATCCCTCGTACCGAGCATGCATGTAGCGACAGTGAAGAGAAAAACTCCCAGATAAACTGATGTGCGATTATTTTTGATATTCATGAAAGTAAAAACGCTAAAAGCAGGAGAAGGAGAATGATTAGCTGATGGTAGCATCATTTCTGCCCTATCCCCTCCTTCAGGAATAATGCAAACTGGAGAGAAGCAGAAGAGGAAAGTAATTAAGTAGAAGCCTAAGCCGATGTTAGCATGACGAGACAGCCTAGTCTTAAAACAAATGAGTTTTGTTAAAAGCAGACAATGTGTCTGCCTCATGGACTAAGAGTGGGAGAGGAATCTAAGAACTAAAGGATCTGCCTCCTATTCTACTTTGAAAAATTTCTCTCTACTGTGGCAGTCACTCAGCATCATCATCAAACGACTGTCTATTGTCAAACATGCTTATCCAGGAGGAGTGGATGCTGCAAGTCAATGACTTGACATAATCCGCTGGGTTTACTTTAGACAGAAAACTTTTGAAGCGGTCCTGAATATTAAACTGAATTTAAGGCACCGCTTGATAACTAAGGCCATTTTGAACATATATATGGTTGAATTTGTGGTGGACATTTTTATCAAATAGTGCGCATGGTATTAAATAAACCTGATTGAGTGATTTTCACCTAACTTTTTTTCCACAACAAACTGAAAGGACAATTTTTTTTGCAAAGTGCCTCCAGACAACATTATTGTTACATCGTCTGTGGTGAATTGCCGCTATTCAAATAAAATGTACTGAAATGAAATTAAACTTTTTCTTTAGGGAGACTCGAAACTCCCTAAACTTGGCGGGGCTATAGGAGAGTTTGACAGACAGAGAGAGAGGAAAGTTTTTATTTTAACTGAGATTCACCTGCAGGACTGTGCAGAGAAGGGAACTCGATACGGTGGAGATGAGAGTGATGAAACCAGAGTAGGATCTCTGGTAGCCAGGTAAGCTTGCTTACACTCACCAATAAAATGGTCTCCTATCACCACGGAAAAGAGGATTTTCTCTTTGTCCATAATTGTTTGACCAGCGGTCAAACAGAGCCAGCCGAACCAATATCTGTGAGACAGTGTTTGTTTGATGTCCCCAAAGCGACGGGCAGGTCTGAGTCTGGATCGTTTATCCACCAACTGAATGGACCTAATTCCTTGGCCTTTCTTGTGCTGGAGACATTGCTGCCACACTATCCCCCACTGCAATAAAACTCAGAGCTGATCGGATAATAACTGATCCCCAAAACAAAGGCAAAACCTGAAAACCAAAGACTTGTCTTTGGTGTCAAGCCCCAACAGAGACACAAGAGCTCTGAACAATTTTTTTCAAATCTGCTGGACAGGAAGAGGATTTTTAAAACCCTTCGAAGTGATCACTGGAGACATTACGGAAAAGCGGTCTGCATATTTTGTGTTTTCTGCAGTCCTGTAAAGACATGAAAGTCTCTTGATGTGTCTACCTGCTGAGGCCTGCCACAGTAGCTTCTCTATTCCTCATTATTTATTTGGTTCTGGTTTATAAGTTTGGGGTTTCAAAGTATTCCATACATTTCTCCTGTCACTGATTTTGTGTCAAAAATCCAAACAAGGCAATTCAATTTTTTGAGCTATGATAATCGACCGTTGATAATCACGTTACGTGACAACTGTGACTCGTTCCTCGCTGTTTTCTGCATGGCTTGTCTCCGACTGACACAACAGGCAATAAAACCTGGAGATCAGTTAAAGGGAACACGAAGCAACGTGAGAAGACCGACTGTTTTACATTTGAGGTATAATCAGACGCTCTAACAGCATGTGAGTGTGCGCCTGTTGCTTAATTGCAAACACATTTGTGAAAGTAAAAGGGAAAGGTTGTGAAACTGGCAGTGCAAATGAGGAAAAGATGGTACGTTGAAATAAGAGTTTTGCTTTTCCTCGTTGAATTTCTGTGTTAAGGGTGAAATGTAGTCCAAGCTTCAAAGAGCCGTGAGTTCAAATCAATGCGGACCGTGTTCTCACTTTTGGTAGTCTTTGGACTTCATCAATGTGTTTGCACCTTTTGTCCTTTAGGAATGTTTACCTGGAAAACCGTTTCAGCAGGAATTTTCTTCGGACTTACTGACAGACACAGAGAGCGCCATACGCGAGGCAGGTCTGCTGGACAAAATGATGACCTCATCACCTTCAGTCAGAAGGTACAGGGACCACACGGTAGGTGACTGTTGGGTTTCTAAAAGATTCTTATAGACTGAACTATTTGGCATGCTTGGCTGACCAAAAAAAAAAAAAACAACAAAAAAACCTCACAAGCATATCTAAATTGCAGATGAGTCACTTGTAAGTTCTTGGACTGTTGCACAAATAAATGGTGAAATTAGATTTTTCTCAGGATTGTACTCATATCAGTTTGCAGAGCACTTAAGTGTGCTTCAGCAACCTATGCCAGTATCAAGATAGATTTTTCAGAAAGACTTTTTCTGATTGAGACGTCGGTTCCGTCTCTCTACTAAAACAAGGCGCACAGAAAAGATATGAATTTTGTGTGTTGATAACGACGTCCTGGCCATTGGTTTGATAGCAGCATACAGCCTTGTGCTTCTGTTAGCGCTGTGTGCTAGCTCTAAGCTTCCTCCTTGACGATATAACTGTACTGTATGTTTTGAATATAATTATTTGGCTTTGAGGTTTTTTTTTGTCTTGGGTAAAACATGATCTAAACGCATTCAGTGATGTTCTTGACAGCAAGTACCCACGCTGACGCCTTGTTTACGTCATTCATACAGTGGTAGCGTTAATATTTTAATAGGACTCTAATGGTTGTTGACATCTTTAATAGACTTTGGACTAAAACATTTCACCGCTGGTAGATAAAACGATCAAAATGGCCGAACAGGGAGGGGTAGAGCGCTGTGCGCGGCGTGAAATGTCTCTCACTTTTTAAAAAAGACAGACAAGTTCAGACCATATGTAGACCGTAAGTGAAATATTTATATGTGAAAATTACGGTTTTAAAAGGATATGTCCACTTTAAAGCCTTGCTTTGTACTTCACCAAGACTCATTTCTCAAGGCAATAACTCTAAGGGGTTTATTGGTCGTGCCCCGGTAGTCTGGCCACTCAGCGCAGTCTGGACACACCGTTCCTCACTCGGGTTTTTCTCCAGCCAATTTTTGAACGGGTCAATCTGGGAACAGAAGAAGAAGTTGTGAACGAGGACGTCGATTTTTCTGCTTGTAGTTTTAGTAATGGTAGCGGAGGAAGCGGACGAAGTCGGTGTTGGCCTTCAAAACAAACCACCGCCACCCAGGCTAAATTCCTCTGGATCCGGGTCCGTTTCCTAACTGATGAACGCCTTTGGACTTTAATCCACCCTGTTTTAAGCTCCTCAGTGGTGCTATGCTGCTCTGTTTGAGTTTCTGCAGCCTTCTCGTCTATTTTCTCAAGTAGCTTTTGCTTCGTTGATTGCAAGTCCTTGAAAATCATCTGCTGCTCGCTCGCAGTTGTCTCTGTGGCATCTGAAGACATGAAGGCTAAGCAGCCTTCATGTCCCGTTCCCTCTTGTTGAATTTTCTTAGGCATGCTGCCCATAGACCGAAAGGTGCCAAAAATAACCCAATGACAATTTGTAATCTCCATGCTAAACTCTGACAAAGGCAACCAGTACAGCTGAAATCATTAATAGATAATGTTGATATTCATTTCAAATTCTTGTGTTCACTACATAATGAAAATCGGGCATTTTGACTCAGTAGTATCACACCAAGAGAATACCATACATACATTAAGTCTCTACCCTTGTTGCGTTAATTTCTGTTTGGAAAGGTGACATAATAACGAACCAAAATTGTTAACCTTTCCCATTTCAGTGAATGTTTATTCCTCACAGGCTGAGCTGCAGTTCTCCAGCTCAGCATGAACAGTTCAGAATGGGATTAGACTGCTGCAGCAGCCCTTTCTGAATGTTTTCATACTTAATCCTGAATCCTGTCACAGCTGAAATGCACCGTACATGCTGGGGATCCAGAGATAGCTGCTGCATGTCACGACGCAGGAATGTTTGGGTTTGATTTCTTTTTTTTTTTCAAAGTCCACAGGAAGCTGAGTAGATGTGCTACTTTGAGTGTCTGTTTAACACAAAGAGACACCGTATTTAATATTATTCAGTTATTTCAACCTCAGTTTTATGTCATTTATTGTCACTAGAGGTATGCAGGATGTATTTTACCCAGCAAGTACAACTACTATGATAACAAAAATCAAGGTTGTGTACCCATCATGCACCGACAAACTGTTACATCAACCAGACTGACTGACTCACTTCATCACATCAATGTGATCAGAAGGTAACGCATGCAGGCAGCAGTCAGATGAAACATAGGTTGGGCTCGCCGATCTTCTTCTTCGTGTTGGCAAAAAACTCAAAGTTGCATTACTGCCACCTACTGGCTCACCAGTCAGGTGTTCACTGAAAAGCCCCTCCCAAAGTTGGTAAAAACATGGAAATGAGATGCGTTTCAGCTCAGAGCCAATAGTACATCAAGTACATGTTTACGATTCACATTTTATTTGATAAGAGTTCAACCTTTTGCAAAAATAATGAAAAAATTAGTAACAATAGCTTGACTTATCATATAATTAAAAATATGGGTCTAATTGCCAATGACTACACCTCAGTGGACTCATCTTTGAAACTCTTAAAATTTGTAGATGACGCCACAGTTACAGGTCTGATCCAGGACATTGATGAGCCTGCGTACAGACAGGCTGCGAATCAGCTGGTCCACTGGTGTGGTCAGAACCGTTCAAGACTGTGAAGAAGACGGTGGACCTCCAGAGAACATCCCTAACAGCTCCTCATCCTCAACAGCTCTGTTTACTCTGGATCAGGTCCTGGTACTAGGAACCACCCCTTTCTCCGGACACATAGACGCTGTTCAGGAGACTGGACTTTCTTCTGTCATTATCCAGTCTGCCCTGTGTTTCGTCAGTCGCTGTGTGGTGTCGCTCGTCCATAAAACAGGACAGTCCAGACTGGATTGACTTTTCCTCCGTCCAGAACTTGTACAGGTCACAGGGTCATAAAAAGGACAGCTAACATCTTGCAGACCCCACACATTCCAGACACAAACTGTTCTAGCTTTTACTGTCAGGTCGGTGATACAGAGTGATATTTGCAAAAACCATCTGCCACAGAGACAGTTTCTTCCCTTTATGCCGTCTGTCCAAAGACGGCATGAAACACCTTACAGCCAGAGTACTTAGCTACTCTGCTGTGAAACAAAATAAGAGTAATTGCTCTACCAAAACCTGCCTCTTTTTCTCTTTACAGAGAAAAAGAGGCAGGCATATACACATAAAATCCTCAATTTTATTTCCTCTTACCCTCATATATACACTGTAAGCACATTAAAGCAAAGTTAAATTCCTTGTTTATGTGCACAATCTTGGCCAAGAAAGCTGATTCTGATTCTTGCCATAACTGTGATGACAAATTCCCTCCCAACAGGCTCCGAATGCTCTTAAATTCCAGGTTTTATCTGCCTCTCTTCCTGCTGAATTCTCTTTAAAATAGACTCTGCCTTGAAGCTTTGTTTTGCGTCCATGTGCAGTAACGGAAAAAAGAGAAAATAGTCCCATTAAGTAAATTATTAGCTTTGTGTTCGGGGAAAGCTGCAGCACACATGCTGGTTAGGCTGCGGTGCTGTTGTGACTCAGGACGGCCATTTCTCCTGCAGCTTGTAGAAGATCGCTTAGAAGCATTCGGCTGCAGACTGCAGGTCCATTGAGACCCTTGCAGCTACTAAACACAAGCAGCCTCGCATTTCAATTCAGTCAAACGTTGCTGTAAAAACCCACTCTGTGCCTTGCCTGTATAACCATAAGCACGCGATTCTTTGAAGGCAAGTTTTATTTGTAAAGCACATTTTCAGCAAATACTTAATACAGTGTTTCACATTGAGTATCTTCTGCATGTTTAGCAGGTGACAAAAGTTTGATTTCTTATTTTCACGATGCAAGAAGATGCAAAATCCTGAAGATAAACAATTATGGGAGAGACGACACCATTACCTCAGATTCTCAGCCATAAACATTGTCATTCATCTTACTGTCATTCTAAGCTGTGTTCTGGCTTCGTTTCTTTCCTTGGTCTGTGATTGGAGCGGAACGGGGCCACATAAAGAAAACGCAGTTAATTATTAAGAACGCTGTCACTTTGAATCACTCAGTTTAGGGGAAACTTTATAAATTTTTCAAATTTATAATTTATTATTATGCATTGAAACACTTTAGAGGTATCCACTGACTTCCCATGTGTTGTTAAAAGAAATTATTGTTTTTGCGGCTCGTGAACGAAAACAACATCAAGTCGGGATTCTTTTTTTTCAGTCATATTCAAGATATAAAAATGTTGTTAAAAAGTTATTTGCAAGCCTTTTTTCAGTTATGATGGGTTTTTTTTCCCCTTGCTGTTAATAAAACCAGGACCATTAAGTATAGAATATTACATTAGGCGAATTTAAAAAAACAAAAAAACAACAGAAACATAGTCTGGATGAAATATGCTGATGCACTGCTTAAAGGTTATTTGTAAAAAAGTATTCTTAATCTGACTAACAAGCATAGCATATTGTAGTTTACTAAATATGACTAACTGGTTTCTAAGATAACAGGTGAAGAGTTATTTTCTGTATTTTCTCCACTGAAGCACGTGGCTTTATTTTATGGGATTATTTTTCCAGATAGAGATAAATTTTAACTTTGCTCCAGAACATTTCACACCTTTCTGTAATAGCAAATAATTGCGACTTAAATAGAAAATGATACTTAATGTAAAATGTGAAAGTGGTGTGTACATTTGTAAAAATATTAGTATTATTAAAACATTTTAGACACAGAATTATAAGAGCTGCACAATGCAAAGCAAGCATATGCGTCTAGCTACTTCGTAAAGCACACATGTATGTATGTATCTATGCAAAATGGAAAGAACAAGAGGGGGAATCATGGAGGATAGAGACAAAAATCAGGGATATCACTATTAGCAGCTTTCCACATGTTACACCAATAAATGCATGCATGCTGTTAAACCAGAGGCACCTTGGACAAAGTTAGCTACTGTAAACAAGATTAATCGAAGATTAATGTGATCACATCCGATATGTGTGAAAGTTCCCCAGCAGAACAGAGCTACGTTCATGCAAACCCCTGCTGACAGGACGTCACTGGATGTGACTCTATGTGACCTCGTGTTTGCGCAGGGATATGCGCTGGGTGTGGAGTGGGATTGGTGGAGCAGGGGACAGCTGGACGAGTGTTAACTGACTTGTCGCTCTGAAAATGAGTGGAAAATCAACAGGTCACAGGTTAAGCGTTTTCTCGTCTTGACCTTTGGTTCTGGGGTCACTCAGGTACTCACTGTGTTTGGCTCATCTCAACTGAACAGCGCAAGAGGTTTTCCTCTCCTGTGATATTATTCAGTGCTACAGCTAAGAGCTCCAGCATCAGTCAGCTTGTGATACTTTATTTAAGAAGTACTCTATCTTTTTTTTTTTTTTTTTTTTAGTTGGTCAGCAAAGTAAAATACATTTATGTAATGAAGGGTGTGACTGTGGGAAGACTGATGATCATTTTTGAGATTTTTAAAATGTTAAGACAGATCAAATGGGAGGGGAAAATATTAATTTTGGAAGTTGAGAACTACAAAATTAATTCCTAACAGACAAAATGGACCAACTAAACAAGCTGTGGGAGAGGACGTTTGAGCTGGTCCAGAAAGAACTTGTGCTGCCTTCAGAGGAGAACAGGCTGCTGCCAAAGTGACAATGGCTTTATGAGGTGATGGGGAAAACTGACGTACAAAGTCTCTGTTCCAGATCAAAGCAACTGCATTCAGTTTCTCCTTGTGAGTCGGTGTCCTGGGCCTGAGAGATATCTACCTCCTTCTGCATCTGGAGAACAGAAGATGAGAAACCTGGGGAGGAATATTTCCCTGTTCCATCAACCTCTACACGTAATTGATAGATAATATGTCAGGACAGCAGCTGGAGATGAGGGCTGTCCGTCCACTTTATGTGTCCAAGAATATCCAGGTTTTAATGCATAACATCGTCTTAAAATAAGTTGCTGCTCCAAATGAATGAGCTATTGCATACCTGCGGGACTTCTGGAATCACTTAGGAAGGAAATTGCCTTAATGCCTTTCCTTGGCATTATCGAAGCATCACACATCAAGTGGTGCAATCCAACTGGTCCTGTCCCTAAAATGGATGGCACAAATGGGTTTTGCATTGACTTCTGCTACCTCAGTTCAGCTTCAAGCTTGATCTGGTTGAGAGACTTGGTAAAGAAAAATATCTCAGCACCAGGTCCCGGGAGCTTACGGCTTTCAGAACACTGTAGGGCCACTGTAGGGCCACTTTGGAGTGATGCTGCCTGCACTTCCTCAGGTTCCTGCCACATTCCAACACCTAATGGACAAAGTACTCTATCATTTTGCTTCTGCATATCTGGATGACATAATTTTTAAGAGCACCCACGCCTGCCACCCCTAAAGGTGGTTTTTTTAGTGTCTCCAGAATGTGCGACTGACAGTGGATTCAGCAAAGTGTACCACTGCAAGGAGGGAAACAGGTAAATCAGAAAAGGGTCGGTGAAGCCACAAATTCAAATAACTGAGGGCATCCGACCCTGCCCCCTTCCACAGAAAAGAAAATCCTTTTTCGGGTATGTCTGGTTGGTACCATATTTACCTTTAAGTACTCTGCTGCGAAAGATGACCAGACGTCAAAGCCCAAACATACTTTTAAGGTCAGAGGACGCTAAGGAAACACTCAAAGACATTCACCAGGCCTTGAGCCAAGGTCATCTTCTAGGAGTTTGTCCTACAAACTGATGCATCAGACAAAGATCTTGGTGTCGTGTTGCTTCAGGGCCCCCAAATGACAGCCATCCAATCGCCTTCATCGGCCTTAGACGTTTTCCCAGAGAAACCAATTATTCCACTAAAGAGAAGGAATGCCTGACTATAAAACAAGCTTTGGATTCACTTCAAAACTACCTCCTGGGAAGACGGTTTGAGCTGGAAACCGATCACAATGCACTAAAAATGGTCAGAGAGGATGAAGAACACCAACAGTCACTGGTACCTGACAATGCAAGTGATGCAAGTTTGAGGTGCATCACATCCCTGGCACGCAGACTGCTGCTGCTGACAATTTCTCCCACTGTGCCAGTGAGTCTTCAGAGGAAGGGAATTTTGTGGCGGATGCTCCTACCACCACCAAAATCTTTATATTACTAGTTACAAATGTCACTTTGCTTAAGTTTAAGCTATTTTATTTAGATATATATTTCCTAATGTGTGTGCGGTTAAGTTAATATTTGTCTCAGTGGTTTATTTACACTTGCTCTTTTACTTGAAGTTCTGCAAACAGAACTTCAAGTAAAAGCCAGGAACATGCTGTGACTAAAGAAGGAGAACTTTATTTTTAAACTTGACCATGGTCGTTTATTTTAGTCACCTTAATGTTTATTTATTTGTGCTAAGTATATTTTTAATTTTTTATTCAATGCTTCAAACTGCACCATGTAAAAATGCCTTGCTTTACTGTCAGGCAGAGTTGCTGCATGCATGGAGATCAAAAAACTCATTGTTGGGAAACCAGAACAACAGAGAATAAGATTGTAGCTATGGTAACAAAATAGTCTAACTACGAATATTGTTAACAAATATTACCTTTATTTATCTGTGGCCTGTGTTAAAATATTTGCATTTATGGGGCCCCTGAAATACCTGTGGGGCCTTAAGAAGCAGCTGACTTAATTTGGATTGAAGAGACGTGCAAATAATTGATATTTATTTTAATTGCATTTTTTGTTGTTGTTATTTTTAAGTCATGGTGCAAGTACTGTCGGCAATGTCTTCCAATATCTTTTAATACAAGAACATGGAGGACAATCGGTGGATCACCACTGAGCTTAGCAAGTTTTCTGGAGGAAACCCTGATTTTGTGCGTTTGAGACTAATATTGCAAGTCGTTGAACAGAAACGTAAAGTAACAAAAATCTGCCATACATGAAAATGCTCCACAAGATGGAAACCTGCTTTAGATAATAATAGTGAGATGCATGTGCTTGTCAGCGCTTGTATGTTGCTGCAGAGCCCAGCAGTGATGCTCTCCAGCTGAAACAATGCTGTTATCTGAGGGGGGGAAAAGCAGATGAGAGACAAAAGAGAGAAACACACAGTAGAAGTCAGAGAGAGCAAACGCTCTGGAGGCGAAGACGATTAACAGTTGATGAGCACACTGTGAAGGCTCCTTTCAACACAGAAGAGCAGAAGTAATCCTCATTAAGGTAATTAGTGTTTCAGGAGACGAAGTGACAATAAACACAAACTATGTGCAGAACTGGTCCGGATGCATGCAGTCAGGCAACACGTGGTGCCTGCGTTTCAGCTGCGGGACCGATCAGGAGTGTGGGCATGTGTGCATTAGTAGGAGGCTGCGTGTTTAACATGAGAACAAGCAAATGCTTGGCAAGGCGTCAGCCTCATAAAGCCCCAGGATTCCACGTGGAAAACACTCGCACCCTGCACACTACAGGGAAAGACACACACAAACACAAACAATTCCTCTGACCAGTCAACTCTGAAGGCTCTCCGTTCAAAGGGTCTGAACCTCCTGAGCCTGAAGAGCCAGTCTCAGGCAGGTCACCAACGGGTGTGTTTGAACTGGCGTCGAAGAGAATACATCAGCCTCTAACTGCTAACTGTCCTGCCTGGACCCAGCAGCCTACAGCCAGATTGAATTAGAAATCTGGAAAGAATAGACTTCAGGGATTTCGGCGAGAGCCGTCGGTGCGCGCGAGGATCAGACAAATCCACACACACAGGTGTTGATGCCGGCGACTTCAGGCTGCAGGGGAGCGCAGAATATTTCTTTCTCAGTGAGGTTTTTTTGTTTTTTAAATTTTCTTCTTAGCGATCTGCATCAGCACCAGGAAGGGTGATTTCCATTCTTAACGGTTCACCTGAGTCATAAGTACGCTAAGCTGCTGTGTAGGTCCTCCAGGCCAGTAGGGGGCATCCAACAGCAACTGATATCTCCCAGAGAAGATGGCTCTCAAAACTTAATTTATCATTATTTTAAATTGAATTCTGTACTTTCAAAATGGCAAATTCAGAGTTTAAAAACCCTTTAAAGCAACATAAAAAAATTTATTTCATGTTTACACATTTACACAACGCATATTGAGTCGAATTCTCAATATACATTTAGGTAAAAATAACAACAATTAGCCTATAGTATCGTAATAAATATAGCAGCAACTGTACCATATAAACACTTACCTGGTTCAGTGCAGTTTTTGTCCGGCTCCAGGTAGAGCTTAGACTTGTTGTCTTCTTGCAGAAGGTGACGACTCTCCCACTTTGCCTCTTCCACAACCAAAGAGATAGAAGTCTGATATCCTGGGAGGCAGAAAAAGTTGTAAAACAGAAATATTAGGAAGGTTCCACTAATATTTAAAGGTCAAACAAGAACACTGGAGAATAAGCACCAGTACAGCTGGTATTTGGCTACAAAAAATAAGTTCACAATAGTCTGCATCTTCCACAAGATCCCACTTCCACAGGGAGATGAGACGTGTTTTTTTTTTGTTCTCACTTTTTCCTTTTGTGGAGTCATCAGTTTAGCGTCATTCTGTGAACCACAAACCTCATTCGTGCATGTATATATATATATATATATATATATATATATATATATATATATATCTCACTTAGATTAAAAGTCTCTTTTTCAAGAGAGACCTGGCCAACACTGGCAGCAGCACACAAACAACTGCAAATCAAAACTTGGTGTCAGCAAAACCCAATTAAACATGCAACATGGATAATAAAGAAAAATAGCAAAAAGAAAATATATCCTATATGAACTAGATTTATTTAATTTTTTCCAAATTACTCAAGTAATCATCAGAATAATCGATAGATTGCTCGATTACCAAACTAATCGTTTACATCACTCTACATTACAAGTAAAGGATTTAAATATTTAGGACTTTATAGATATATAAAAAATAAATCACTTTCTGAAATGAGTCAAAAATATTGGATATTTTTGTCAAGTTGTAATTGAATATCAATATCTTTGGCACCAGAAGTGGCAAGACTTCAGGAGAATAGACTCGTGGAGTTGTAAACACGGGTTTTGCTCTGTGAACACCAGACTGCAGATAAGGAGACAACTTCCCTCATCATCCTCATTCTTATTCAGTTCGCAGATAAGCCACGGCATATTTGTCTTTTTAATGGCGAAGGCTTTTCTCATCGTCAGCGTAATAAGCTTCTCTCCGAATGCCTGTCAGACATTCAGAGGTTGTCAGCACGTACAAACACACTCAGATAATGGGGGAGACGTCTGAGAGCATCATTTATCTGATCAGGGTAATTAAAAGCGTAATGGGCTCCTCCGGCCCCGCCAAGTGCAGGTGAATTGTGTTGTGATTGTGTTTTCATTGTTCGTGGGTACAAAGGGTCTCGGCAGACTGACGGCTTCAGAGAAACTCGGCCACGGAGCCCACTGTGCCGCCGTCAGTCACAGAGATCCACACGGGAATTCTGATATGAAAAACATTCATTTACATTTAGAAGAGGGCGTCTGGTATCCAAAGGACCAAGAAACATTGTGTTTGTTGTCTTGATGATTGCGTATGAACGTTGTTCCAGACTAACGATGGTAAAACTAACAATGGTTCTCAATAGCTGATCAAACTACGTTGAAGAACGTGCTGTACTCAGCTTCTTCATGAGCCTCTTTGACGTATTTTGGTAGAAGTTTTACGTACCATTATTCCATCACTTGCTAAGCTTATGCAGCTCATTTGCCTGGAGGTTTGCTCAGATTACTCCTCTCTTCAAATCTAGCGATCTAGCAGATGCTTCAAATTATCGGGCCCAATTTTAGCCCTTCCAGTTTTTCCTAAGCTGAGTGATAGCTGACATGGTTTTTCTGTGCGTCACGATGCCAGCACTGAACCGGATCAGTCATTCCCATTCATGCATACATTCGCACGCTGATGAAGGCAAGCTACTGGACTGTAGCCACAGCTGCCCTGACAGAAGCGAGACTGCCACCAGCAGGCGAGCCCGGTGAAGTGTCTTGGCCACGGACAAGACGACAGCAACGCCGCTGAGGCCGCCATCACCCCCGAAAAGTAAGTAACCTTGAGTATTTCAATGTACTGCAATGCTTAAAACTCTTCCATATAGAGCAGGCCTTAGAGCAAGCCAGAGCTGAGACTATCATGAAACCTTCATCCTAATAAATCATTTGATCACTGATAATATAGTAACTCTGCACTGTATAGCATTTCAGAACTATAGAAAACAGCTCTAAAATGCACTAATATACCCCATTTTCTCAAAAGCCAGATGCAATTAAGGCACAGCTGCTCGTGACATGAACATAAACAATTACGTTGTATCCTTAATGTTTTACCTTTTAGTATTTTATTCATCTTTTACCCAATAGTTAAGTAAAGGTTGAACGAGTTTGTTGATTAAAGGGTTAACTAGTGGAGGCACCTGATTAAAATTATTAGTCAGGTTAACTGCAGAGTCTGTAATTAATTGGGATCAATCACATTTTAATCTAAAATTATATACTGCTCAAAAAAATAAAGGGAACACTCAAACAACACAATATAACTCCAAGTACATCAAACTTCTGTGAAATCAAACTGTCCACTTAGGAAGCAACACTGATTGACAATCAACAATGATTTTGTTGTCAGCACATTCAACTTTGTACAGGACAAAGTATTCAATGAGAATATTTCATTCATTCAGATCTGGGATGTGTTATTTGAGTGTTCCCTTTATTTTTTTTAAAGCAGTATCTTTATATATATATATATATATATAAAGATAATCAGAGATCTGTTCCTTGTGGTCCATGTGCCTGACAAAGCACTCTGACAATCATGTTCTGAGTATGGCTTTTAGTGGCTCCGTGGGCCACAGGAACAAAAAGCATTTGTGCAAGAAAGAAACTGCAGATGCTTCATTACTCTATAACTAAAGGTTCATGTTATTGTAATAATTTCTTGCTTCAGGTTCCAAAGTTGTACTTAACTGGGAAAGTCCACAGAGGAGCTCTGGGAACAGTTATGCAAGAAAGACCCTGCAGATGCAACAGAACAATCACAGAAAGTTTGACCTGTTAGTAGATTTTCCAAAACGTAGTCACAATGAATAAGAGAATATATTCTCGTTCACAATTTCAAGTTACTTCAATGTCAAACAAATTCAGCTCCTTTCACAGACATTTAAATAAGACCAGAGATGAAATACGACAGGGATTATAAGCCTGGCGGCCCTCCAGGCTTTACTTGTGCCCCCACCATACTAAGCATTGCTTATTTATTCAAGTTTTGCACTTTCAAATACCTTGTAGTTGGTGTTCAGGTGTTAATCTTTCAATACCACGTAATTATGGAGTGATATTTTCAAGTTTCCTGCCAACTCCAAACATTTTTTAACTCAAAAATACAACAGGCTGCTGGATGAATGACTGGCCTGGCGCCCAACCACCGGGAAAACCTTGCAACATGTCAAATACTAATGCTGCCAAGCCTATACACAGTCCTTACCATAAATTATTAACTTTCAGAAACAGCAAGTAATGATCCATTTCCCTCTCAGATTAGCGGTGGAGGAATATTGGCACACATTTAGGACTCTTAACACTGTTAGTGTCTGCTCAGATCTCTCACAGACCCACCACTTGACTAAGTTAATCAGACTTTATTTATAGGACACTTTTCATACAGTCAGGTGTAATATAAAGTGCTTGATTGATGTTTTAAAAAAAAAAACAACATGCATCCCTCCCAGAGGAACACAGTTAAATAGTTCAATGACAAGAAAAATGAAACCAACAGATAAAAACAAGGAATTATTGATGGTAAAACGATGAAAGACGTTAATAAAATAATACAAGAAAATTGCTGCAGTTGATGAGCTCAAATCCTCTGTGAAACAGCAAATCGACTCATCGCTGGAAGAGCAGCTCATTGTGAAAATAAAATGGGGACAGAGTAAATATACATGATGTAAACAAAGAATATGATACTGCAAAGACTTTATAATAAAAATTGCAATTTGTGCAGTTCTTCACCATCGACAAACTGTGGATGACAAAAGTATTAAGAAACGCCTGAAGAAAAAAAAGTTATTCATAGAAATGTTTCTTAAAATTAAGAAGAGAAGAGGCTGAAGAGAAATATGAACAATATTAAAACAAAAAAACATTTCTTAAAAAAGTTATTAAGTAAAAATAGAATTAACATGAAAGCTCAGTGGAGTACAGTAAACAATTTGATTAAAAATTATAAAAGGCAAACATGTTCTCTGAATTATTTTGTTCAAGAAGGCTCCAAAATTTCAGATAAAAATAGAATTCAATCATTTCTTTGTAAAGGTCTTGCAGCTGGTGTCTCGAAAATATTAAAATACAAAAATATTAAGAGTAATCGTAACAGAATCTTTCCATATGGAAAGGTAAAAAACGTAATTTATACTGTTCAAGCCTTTACAAATAAGAGATCAACTGACAATTTAGATATGGATATGAGATTAGTGAAATCAATAATCGACAAGTCCAATTGTAATTCATTCTTTTCTACTGAGAGATTTTCTACAAAATTGAAGGTTCGATTCCACTACTGAGCTTCTCCACCAGCTGTGGTCAAGCGTCCACTGATGTCAAGGTCGTGGTTCTGATGGATTCAAATAAACCCAGATATGTCAATTTGTCTTCTAGAAATTAATTGCTGGCCCAAACATATTGATAAAGACTCAGAGATGATCAGCTGTTTATTTCGCTATGCATATGAATACCAATACATTTTCTTTTTTTTTCTTCTTTTTAAATATCCAACCTTTTGGATTGAGGTAACATGGTCAAAAAATGTAAACCAATAGCCATGCATGAATCTTATTTTTTTTAATTCAAAGAAAAACTAAAATTAACATCACAAACTGTCTTAGTTTGTGTTTCACAGCCTCGGCACAAATCAGCAACTCCAGTTTGGTGTCAGGTTTTGTTTCGCCAAGTTATTTCCCTTTTTGTTTTCATCTAAAATGATTTTTTTCCCCCATGTTCTCATGCCTGGTGTCGTCTCTCCCTGGTCTTGGTTGCTTTCTAGCCTTGATTATCATCATCCCTATGCTTCAGTCCTGTTGTGTTCCAGTATCCATGTTTCCTTTAGTATCATTTGGGATGAGAGCAGGTTCTGTTACAATTTAGGCGTAAGGTTTTTATTTCTTGTTTGCTGAGCTAAGTTCCTCAGCCCAGGCTTATCCCTGCTAATTTAGCTCATGTTTTTCACCTGCTACCTGATCAGTTGTCCTCCTCACTTGTCTCACATGGCACTTCAGTTCTTGCCATGCTTTTGCCTTGTGCAGGGTTCTCGTGCGTTTCGGTAAATATAAACCTGGTGGAAGTGGTCATGACTTGAACCATGGTCTCCAGCATTAAAGGCTCAGGGAAGGGAAATTACTTGAATCCAACATGCGGCGTATTCTTATACAAGTGGTCTGTGTTCTCATTTTAAAGTGTAGCTCTATTTCAGTCTCTAAGTCATCCTTTGCCTCCCCCACTGCGACTCTTTTCAACCAAAACCTGCTCATCTCTCTTCCCTCGCATCTTCCCTCCTCCTCTTGTCCTCGCTTGCTCCCACTTTTCCTCTTCGCATCCCACTTTCGTCTGCCCGCATACACACTCGCGCAAACGAACTCAGTC
This sequence comes from Poeciliopsis turrubarensis, assembly GCA_010277015.1. NCBI lineage: Eukaryota > Metazoa > Chordata > Actinopteri > Cyprinodontiformes > Poeciliidae > Poeciliopsis > Poeciliopsis turrubarensis. The sequence goes on from VMRN01000067.1 coordinate 824,582, forward strand.
CCGGTCTCCCCTTCGTTCTCTTCTCTCTTGTCTCTTTTCCTTTATGTCTAAGTCGGCTCTGAGTCCCGAGGCTTTGTCAGAGCAAAGTGCTCCATCTGTGCTCCTCCACTCTCCCATCCAATCGCCCGCTAACAAACAAAGACGGACCAACAGACAAGAGCTTTAGGTTATGTAATGAGATTATGCAGAGATTATTACTGTATATCAGATATACCAAGAGGCTTAGCTATGGAATGACCATTTGTCTGGCAGGTTTCTGGTGTATGGATGATGAAGGGAAGGTCGGAGAGATTGACGCGCAGCATATTTGCTCTACAGATTAAAGCAGAGCTGACAAATAGACGCTTGTATTGCAAATGAATTTGTGGCCACATATGATGTAGAAGAGCAGCATTTGCTCCGTGTACGGGGGGCTACCAGTGCTCAACGAAGCCACCTCTGGTTCGATTCCTGACCGAACCGGAGACTTGCTTCGTACCTTGTACCTTAAATGTCCGTGGCCATACATGAAACTAGACTGAGTGCTTGGACAGGGAAATGAATAGGAACAAGGCTTCATGTGGTCCCATGTGATGCATGCAGGCACAAAAGTCAAGTTTAAGAAATGCTGACAGTTCTATTATCATGGTGGTGTGATGATCTCCTGGTCTCTTGTGTGAAAACTCCCTTCAATTAGCACCTACTCCTAACTCAGAGCTCCTCCAGTGAAGGTCAGTTCAGCACTCCTTACTTTGGAGTAATCAGTCTGCAGAACAATTCAGTTCTGACCATTAATGCAAACAACACCTACAGCTATTGAAGAAGTACCTGAAAATGTCTTGTCATGTTTGACAAGACATTTTCATATAACATGCAGAGGAAAAAAACATCTGGAAAATCTTCTCTGTTCATCATCCATGCATTTATATATCACTTAAATAAATCAGTATTTATCTACTGAATCTACCTGTGTCCCTCTCGCTCTCTCTCTCTTACTGTATCAAGAGAGATTTGCTTACAAATCTCAGTGTTATTCAGCCAGGGTGGAATATTTCCCTTCTTACAGCCAAACCAGGTCAACACCTTTTATTCAGTTATGACTGGATTTCCTCATGTCAGGGGAAGAGCATTAAGCACTTGGGCGAATGCTACTTGTGCCTTTGCTATATGTACCAGGAGGTGACGAAGTGCTGCCATCAAAATGAAATTCGACACATTTAAAGATGCATATATCCTTGTCTGCCTTGCAGGTAGGACCTCACGGTACTTAGGCTAATAAAATCAGTTGATAATCAGGGAAACACTTGCAGGGTCTCCAATTAATCAATTGTAATGAGTCACATTTTAACGATAAACCATACATCGACAAAATAAGCAACATTTTCAGTTCAAAAACTCCTTTTATCGCTACTTTTTAAAAAATGATAAATAGACATCACTGTAACAAAAAAGGTATTTCTTGGTCTTACTTTATTATTTATGCTAGTCAACCATCAGATTGTTGCAAAGTGCTATCGCAGTGCTGATCATTCATGCAACTTCTCCGAAGAAATGCGTGTTTAGAAATGTGGACTGGCTGACATCTCGTTAAGGACGTCTGTGCTGATGCGGCGTTTTTAGAATTTCTGATATTTTAGGTTTCAATAGCTGCAGCGATTTTTTCACGACTTGGATCCAATCAGATTGTTTTGTTGTTGTTTTGTAGCAATTATCCACTGTGTCTTCCACCGCTGTTGCCTCTTGGAGTTATGTGTCAAATTTACAGGCGTGCCAGAAACAATGCAAAGTCTCCAGCTCTCTATGTTCAAAATAAGAATGCAATTAACTGTGTACAGATTTTTAATTTATAAAACTATAAATTAATTCACATGTGTCACCTGAAGGCCCGTGGGCCAAACCCAGCCCGCCATAGCTTTTTATGTGGCTCTCTAGATTCTAGATTAAAAACTCGGTGTGTTTAAGTTGTTATGCTATCAATCAAATCAATGGCGCTTTTATCTGTTTACTGCCAAATTATATCAATAAGCCCCTCCATCTTCTTGAGAATTATCGTGGGAATTCATGCAAAATCAACAAATTCCCACACTTTTTTGTGCCAATATATAATTAGGAGTTTATTGGAGAACTTTTCTCAAAAACATTCTTACTTAATAAAGTCAGATTTTTTTTTTTGCAATAGAAAGTCGCATTTACCGTCATAAATAGGCTCAAATATCGCAAATATTTCCAAATTTGTCCCACAAACACTTTTTTATTGCAAAAAAAAAAAAGAAAAAAAAATCACAAAAATTATCACAAAATCCTGGAGGAACTGAATTAGATGTTGAATAAGAGTTCATTGATAGTTTTAACAGTTTGTGAGCAGGTTTTACCAATACATTCTGGCACAACCGGCCCTTTAAGAACCTTCATGATCTTGATTTGGCCCAAAACCAAAATGAGTTTGACACCCCCCTGAATTAATCGATCAGGATTAATGCATTTTAAGTCTCGGCCTTCAATAATAATTGAACTTTGGTCTTCTATTTTCATAGAGGTTGTATCACAGTGAAGATCCTAGCATGCCTCGCTTGTCCTCTTCACACACCCTGCACCTCCTGACGAAAGCGGCCCTTACTTTACCATGACAAACAAATGATTCACAATAAAATACTTTAGTCATGTCTGGAAACAAGGCAAATAAAACATGATGACCTAAAACTTATTATTTTATAGGGAACTTTGGGTACATATATATTTGTTTAAAAGTCTAATTCAATGCAAACTAAGCAGAAGCAGCCATATAACCAGTGTGAATCTCCTTTAGGTACACACGCCAAGCAGACTGTGTGTAGGTGCATGTGTGGGTGTGTGTGCGTGTGTGTGTGTGTGATCGTGAAGCTCTGGAGCTTCTGATGGGGTCCAGTCCTGTCTGGTACTGGATGTCCAGTTCATGTGTGACGCCTGGTGCTGCTTGAGCTGAGCTCAGGGAAATGAAAGCATGAGTTGGGGTGAACGCAGCACCAGGTCACTGCGACCATTTCCAGAGGGTGATTGCTTGCAGATGTTGCATCATGTTGTTGTTTTGCTCTCAGCAGTGGTTGTTAGTGTAAGCAGCAGCAGCAGCACCAGGGAACAAATGCACCCTACACTTTCACTAATACATATATATATAAAATTAACAAAAAAAATTTAAACATGCATGTGTGCCCACAGTTCTTTCACCCTGTGCAAATGCAACACGCATCAGCTACTGGTGCTCAGATGTTTTCTATGGATAATTCTTCCTTTGTGGCTAATTTCAATAAACGTCCTTAATAAAACAACCCCCCCAAAAAAATGCATCTAAATGTCCCAATGAGAGGTTGTTCCTCAGCCTGCCATCAGCCTGTTGGTCTGGCTGACAGCAAACACAACTTGGACGTTGTGTTCTTCCGGGGAACAGAGTCAGAGAGGAAAACCTCCACGCCGCCGCTCACCTGCTTTCTGTGCCGCCGTCTGCAGCCCCACGGCCAGCCCCAGCAGCGCAGCCGCGAAGCACATCTGGATGGCGAACAGCTCCTTTCGCTTCCTCCGCCGGGCTTTGCCCCTTCGCCGGTTCAGCATCACTCCTCCTCCTCCCGCGGCCGTCTCGGGCATCCCTTCAACCACCAATGCGGGCCACTTCCTTCGGTGAGCGCTCCGGCGGTCCGGCGGCGGTCCAGAGGGTGGGAGAGCGCGAGAGCTGGGGCTGCGTGGGAAGGTAAGTTCTCAGCGGGCGAACATATGACTCGGTGTCGCTGGTTTGGTAAAGCTCACGAGGCCACGGGGAAAGTCACGCGTCCGGACCGGAATTTCAAAATAAAACATCAAATTTGACGTCACGTTTTTTTCTGCCGTGAGACAGAAATGTTTCCAGAACCGACCCACGGAAGACGACAGACGGATGTTGACTAGAATTTGAACCCAGGTACTTAGAATGTAAAATGTAAATTAATTTTTAAAAAAATTGTATAATCATAATAAAGTATTCAACAATTAGAAATGTGCAGGGAGATGTAACACCGGAAGCAAAAACGGACACAATGTGGAATTGAGCCTTTCTGGTTACATGGAAGAAAAAAAAAAAACTAAAATAAAAAAAATATTAAAAAAACAAAATAATAATAATAATAATAATAATGGTCACGTCAAAACAAAGAGATAAAATCATCCCATTAAACACCCCAGATAGCAAAATATAAATAAATCAACATTGAGTTGGACAGAAACATTGAATCCTCTCTGATCTTTGATTGTGACATTGTGGTCAGTGAGTGTGGAAGTAAAAGTGAGTCTTTAGTAGAACCTCAGCTGCAGTATGTAGGTTTTAAATATATATTCTGACATATTTGGTTAAATCGTCACTATGCCGTGACAGTATTGTGTGAGGCAGATAATCTGTGGAAAAATTGAGCTCCTCTGCCTACTCCCAGTGCTCCCAGTTCTAACTAGAAAAAAACAACAGCAATCAGAACCAAGAGGCAGGTCTTACTGCTGTTAATCACAGTCTCATGTGGCGCTGCTCAACCCCTCCTCTTTGCTCTCTGCAGACCTGCAGCTTCATCTGGTTGAGAATGCTCAGGGCTCGTTGGCACGATGGTGGATTAACGGTTTTTCTGTAATGGCAGGTTGTTTCTCCGCCATCCACACATTGAGCAGCGAGCGTATGAGGTTGATTGACAGCCGCTCAGACCCTCCTCCTTGCTCTGATTGGTTGTTTTGGGTTGGTGCATTTCTTCAGACTGCAGTAGTTTTTCAGAGATCATCTATGTGTCAGGACAAAGAGTTTTAAGAGATGTGTAAATAAAAAATATAAAAAAAGATTATATAAGTTACATGTAAGTTTCTGATTTTTTCTTTTTTTTTTTTTTGCTAGGTGCTTCCATTTCATTCCCTGTGGTCCATGACCAGTTCGCCCTTCGAGTTCCCCTATAATTTCTCCTTTTTGTTGAACAGTAGCGCTGCTTTTCTGTCTTCGAACAGCAGCCTGCCTGCAGTTTTAGCAGAGGAACTGAAGGAAGTCGCTCAGTCCGTCTCGGTCACGCCTCCAAATATTAAATGAACAGTAACAGCCGCTTTGTTCGCCTCACCACTACCCGTCGCACAGAGGAGGGCGGCTGCTTACAGCAAAGGCAGTTTCCAGGAAGTGTCACAGCGTCGAACATCACAGGTGAAACTTTAAACTCTCAACAGAGTCTACGCTTCCAGGAAGGACTTGTTTCTCAAGAGTACAAAAGGCTGTTTTTTTTTTTTGTGTTTTTTTTGACACACTCTGGAACAATAAAATCTTTCTTTAGTTCTAGTAAGCATGGCTGACAAATACAGACCAGCTCCTGAAATCCACATCCAGAAATTGAAATGACGTCATTGCAGTGTGGAAAGAAGCTGGAGATTCATAATACCATGCAAAAGAGAGAGTAGACTGTGTAGCATTTGAGAATAAGCTCCATGATCACATTTACAGTCTCTTGACCTATGCTCACACACACTGAACTCACACACCCACACACACACACACACGCATACACACACACACACACACACACACTTTGGTGATGGCTTTGGTATAATCCTCACCCACAGATACCGGCAGCCATGATTTGACGCAACAGCAACAGCAACAGCATCATGATGGATTAGGAAACAGTGAATAATGTTTCTCTTTCTTTTTTGTTCATTTTCAAAATGGTTCATGTAAATATATGTAAATTTTCACTTAGATACAATCACAGGGCCACCAACGTGATGCTCACCTGATGCTTTAGCGGGCCTGGCACATTCACGGACGTTTTGACAACTAGAAAGGATGTTTTGTGCATAATTGTGCCTTTTTGTCAAAAGATAGATAAGAAAACAAATTACTACCCGCAAAATATTCTTTTTTTTTTTTTTTTTTTTAATCTTCACATACAGACGTCAAATCTTGTTTCTTTTTGTTTCTGGGGGGAAAATAATTCCACATAAATGTAGAAAATTCACGTAGCTTTGGTCATTTTACAGAGACAATATGAAAATGTATAAATGTGGATTTTGAGAAAAACGTTAGGACATCCCGTCTGGTCATTCCTGAAGTTTTGACTTGTAGGTTCATAATTATTATTTCTTGCTTTCTGTTCCCTGACTCTTTTGGCTTTGACTTGTATCCTCACTGAACTTTTTCCCTTTCTATCTCTGAAGCTGGTTTGACTTCTTTGCAGGTCTCTGCGTTCATTCTGTGTTTTCCTTGCTGTCGTCCCCTCAGTACTCCTGCTCTGCACTCGCTCAGCTGTTCTGCGTCGCTCTGATTAGACTCACCTGGCTTTTATGTCACTCTTCGCCTCTCCATCACTAATTTAACTCTTTGGTTTTTCATTGTTTTATGGTGGCTTCTGCTTTTCTAAGCACTCCAGTTCTACGTCCTGTTCTACCTTGTGCCAATAAACCTTTCACCTACGGTTTCTTCATTTTAACATTAAATCGTTCTTGATGCTTTTCTGCTTTCAGTCCGCAGACGTTGGTAGCGCTGCTACCTGTGCAGTGTGCACTCCAGAAGCCCCCTTTGTGATTCTGCAAGGATTGGGGTGTTAGATTATGGACGCATGAACTTTTTGGTCTTCCAGTACCACATTATGACAGAACAAAATACTGTCAGAAACTAAAATATGTGCTGAGGAAGTGCGTAGACACTTCCTCTATGCACCGGTGGCTGAAACTGGTGCTGTTCAGCCACCACTTTGTTAGCGGAAATTGTTTGTGGCAGAAAAATGTAAGTTCCTACTTTGTTAGAGCCGATGAAGGATGTCAAGAAGGATCACCAGGCTGACTTGGCAGGGATTTTCCGCACCTTTTCCAGCAGCTCCTGGTTGGCTCAGCAACACCTTCTCCTCCTCCATCACCACACCTCAGCGGTAGTGATGCTACACCTGCCTTTGATGTGTTCGTTCGGGCATTGTCCTGTAAATGATTCCATGTTTATTCCTTTCTGTGCCGACCATTGAAGTGGATCCTCCCCTTTTGATCGCCGGGGATTTGGTTGCAGCAGTTAAAAGGGTTTTTCTGTGATGCAAAGATTGATCAGGCGTGTTTGAAATTCAACGTACAATACCCAGAAGGCGGTCTCACGCACCGGACAATGCTGACTCTGTATTTGCATAGTCCGTGTACTGGGGAAATTATCCGAATAAATAAATCAGTCTTTCTGGTACTGTAGAACAGCACAATAGTGAAACCAATTATCTGCAGATTGTTTTACGAAGATGTGCAGAGCTGTTGGTACCGCTAAAGAGATCAATAATTCTTACATTAGCACAGGCTTTTCATTATCAGCCCATTTAAAGCAAACCAACTTTCTGCTGGAGAACTTGGCATCACAGTGTGCAGCACAAGTAGTGAGTAACACTGAATCCACACTTATGTGACGATTTGGGCTTTTAAAGGCTGTGGTTTTAATCTTTTCATCAGCTGATGAACAGCCTGTTACAGTTTAATGGTTGTTTGCAATAAATTTCTTACTCAGTATTTTTGGTTTCATACCCATTTCTTTCTTTCTTTCTTTCTTTTTTTTTCTATTATTATTATTTCTTTTTTTTTTGCATTTTGAAACTCTCCTTAGAACCTTTTTAGAACCCAAAAGGCCAAAATATGAATTCTTCCAATTTTTCACCTGATCAAGTAGTCAAGGTCTTGGAGGTGCCATGGGGTTGCTATAGCAACCCTCTCCCATGGCATTGCCTTTAATATATTATCATGGTTATACGACACAGAATCATGTTGGTACAATTAAGGTATCATGTTAAAATGTGATGATGTTTGAAAATGCATTTTAATCTTGGACAGCAATAACTGTCCGTACAAACCAGAAAAACATTTGGATGTATTCCTTTTACTAAATGTCAAGCTTACTCTTACATGTGAAAATCGAAAAATGTTCCAAGAATTTCTGGTGAAAAATCATCAAAGTCGATTCACCAACACGAACCTACTGGAGAGTCGTCGCCATTTTCCATAAAGTACAAGTATGTGTGTGTGACAAGATGACTGCTCATCTTCCAGCGATCAACGAATGACCTTGCATTGTCAACTGCTGAAGATACTTCCATGCTTTATTTTTTGCTTTAATCCGGGATTGGGTCACAGAGAAGGTCCAGACTTCCATTTTGCTGCCAAATCTGTAAGTCACAGTCTGATGAAGGCGACAGAATCACATCATCTGCAAAAAGCAGAGACCGGATCTTGAACGAGCCCGACTCGCTGTCAAGTTAAAAGAAGCGGAGTGGTGCCACAGTTAAAAATCTCTCACCCACTTTCAAATAAAAAAAATAAATAAAAAAAATGTCACCAAACCTTAGCGTTTGAAGCCTGTTTGATGGGCTATTGTGAGCTGTAAAGGCAAGTAAAAGGCCTTCTCTCCGTCCCGACTCAAAGGCGAACACATCAGTCCTGCGCTCTCAGAGGAATCTCCTGCACAAAGCAAACTCTATCAGCATGCACCTCCCTTCAGGGCTGACACTGACTTCTCTCATCAGACTCCACTAGTGGGTGTGCTTGTGTGTTGGAAGAGGGAGAGCCTTGTTATTTAGATTAAAATTGACCACAGAAGGTAAGCAGGCCTTGTCAGAGAGTCTTAAAAATACTGACTCCTCGCAAAATGTTTGATGAAACCAGTGGAACTATAAAAGGTCATGCTGTTAACGATATGCGTCCTGGCGTGGGACTCAAATAAGATTTGGATATGTTGCGGATGCAAAAGTGTAATCTTCCACATGAAGAAAACTAACTACAATGCCAATAGTTATTTATCTAGCAGGCTGAGAAGGACTGCACCTGTCTTCATATGAGTAACTTTGATGGCAGTGAAAAAAATGAATAAACCAGTCTTTCTTTGAATCTCCGCAACAGCATTGTTTCATAGCCGCTATACTTTTGGATCAAAAACTTTATGCATCTGAACATTCAGGTTTTTGGGGGTTTTTTTGTTTTGTTTTTTTTTATGTAAGAGACCTGAAAAAAATGTCCACCTTATAAAAAATATGGCAGCCGTTTAAAGATTTATAAAATGGCACTTTTATGAACCTGTATTGTTTTAACATGGTCAGAGTGGTTGTAAGAAGTCAACACGTACTTCTTAAAATGCCAGATTTTTGAGAATAATTGTGACAGACATCTAAAGCGACGTACCTTCTCTCTCTCTCTCTTCCTGCTCAAGGTTGTGTCACTGCTTACAAGTAGTAAGTAACTATTCCAATTTCTAAGACGTAAAAGAATGTTAAAACGTCACAATCTTATTATTTCTCGTTACAAGGAGACAATTATCTGATTGTATTTTGAGATGCTATCTCCTTATAATAAGATAAAATAAGGAAAGTCTGCAAAAGACCATCATTTTGTGCAGCATCTCTAAAGCTTAATCTATTAGAACGTGCGTACCAACTATTATTTAATTTGGGGCAGGTGCAAAGGCACGAAATGTAACAATGTAGTATTAAAACTCTGGCTGTTGTTCAGATTTCATATTTCCACTACAGAAAATGTGTCGTGCACTGACGGGCCGCTACTGTTATATATTTTTACCTGATGAAACTTTATTTTGTTGTTGTTGTTTGCTCACAGTGATCTCACACAGCAACTGTGTGAGCCAAGGCCGGTGGTCTGTCACAGGCAGGAGAAGCAAACGCTACATACAGATGGATGCTTCTCCTCCTTTGAGCAGAGGACGCATCAACAAGCACATGGGCGCCTCCAGGAGGCTGCAGGAGGAACTGCATCTCTGACTGAGATATGGTTAAAACAGCGTCTGTGTCAGAGACACAGAGAGGTACGTCAGGATTTTAGGGGTTAACGGTTTATATAGTGTCACTATTTATTGCAAAATGTTTCCATGACTGCATAATCATGGAAACATTACGCAATCATCAACACATGATTGCATAATCATGTTTTATCATGCATAATCATGCAGGATTATGCATGAAAGTCATGCATGATTGGTCAATAGTGAGTGCTGTTTCCTGGAGCTCGTGGTTTTGACACCAGACCTCACTGTTCAAGGTAGGCAGTTATCTTTGCTAATTGTCTCTTCAATGGTATTTTAACCATTGCACAGCAGAAACACCTGTCGTTGCTTTTACGCTGCCATGGACGTTTAGACTGAAATCGACACAACACTTCCATCACATGTGCACTTTATTTAAGTCGAAATGTGTAGTCAGACAGAATCAGCAAAGGGCATTCTCACCACATAAAGAACAAGTGTCATCACTGGAGAGGCAATGGGTCAAAGCTTTCCAGCAAATTGGTTTGACTGAAACCATATTTTTCCCTGAATCAGGAAAACTTCCTCTGAAGAAGACTTGAAATTCCCCTTTCGTGTCACCAAAAAAAATAAAAACAACAGAAAAAGACTTTTCTTTCTTTTTGTTGTTTTCAACTATTTTCAGCAGTACAGAAAAGGATGGGGGGGGGGGGGGGGCTGAGGGCACATGAAACACATTGGCATGACCCTGCCTAGGTGATTGGACAACTGCTTAACTATGCTAGAGAACTAACAGAGTAGAAAACAAGAGAAGAGGTACAACTAAGCCAGAATGATGACATGATGCAGGCGGACCATCACATCCCGTCATCTTCTTTTAGGGGCTAAACAGCCAGATTTCATTGTGGTGAGAGAAAGCATAGTACGACTCATAGTGAGCCCCAATAGAAATGTCAGAATTAAACGTCTTTCCTGCTTTAGTCAAGGCTTCGCTGAGGATTCTTTTGTTTTCCACAGCAGCAGCGGTGCTCGGGATTCCACTGTAAGACCTGAGGAGAGACAACAGGAAAGTTCAAACCTTGTGTGGCACCGCTGACCCCCCCCCCCCTTCATCACCCCCGCCACCCTCCTCACTTTCTCTCTGCTACGCTACAGCTAGCGTAGCCTGTTATGAATGCCCAGGCTAGTTAGCATGCCCACGGATGACAGCGGACGAACAGTTTTCCTGTAAGTTGTTTTTCCGGTGGAAAGGAAGGTGGATCTTTCCGCCTTCCTGGTTCTTGGTCAGTCTGTGGTCGTCCCCTGGGAGTTTGTACCTCAATCTCCTCACCACAATTTAGTCCACCTGTGCAATAATGTCTTCCTGCTCCCTGTACACGATTGCTTGCCCCAGGCATTTCTTCCAAAGACCATAAAGCCCCGTAAATTTCTTTTGGTTCAAGACATTGTGTGACGACCCTTTCAGGGTCCTCGAACCAAGTGCTGGGCATTTTCTTTTAGTTTTGAGAGAGACGATGCGGGAACGGCCCAGAATCCTCGCAGAGGAAGACCGCCCTCCAAGGTGGATGACCATCTTGGACTTTTCTGGGTTTTAAATACTTTAAAGCTTAAAGTGATTAGCATCATCGTTGACCTACATCCATTTACCTTGGTTTCTGTATTGCTTGCTCCACCTGATCACACATGACAAACCTTGAAACATCTTTTTACAGGCAACGATGCTCACCGGACATAGACGGTGACGGGGGATATGTGCTGCACTTTGACCGACGTGTCCTCGGTGACCTCAGGCTTCGAGCCAGGTGCAAGAAACCACGACAAGCCAGCAAAAGGAGTCTGACCATCTACGAAGACTATCAGTGCGGGCCAGCCGTCGAAGATGTCGTGACCTGGAAAAGAAAACGAAACCGTCACAGAAGAATGATGTGCAGATAAAGCCTCTTAAAGTGGAAATGCCAGTTTGACATCATCTGTTGTCAAACTGAACTGCAGTCTGGCTCCAGTGGTTAGCACTGGAGTTTCTCTTTCTCTCACATGACGGAGCATTGGCGTTAAAACAAGAGAACATTTTCATTGTCTAAAGTAATTTATTTTGCCTGTACTCTCTCCCCTTGTCCCTGTGACATCCAACACCTGTCTTTTTTTTTCTTTTTGTTAAAGAAGAGCAGGTCAGTGGTTAGACATATTATTCAGTCAAAGAGCAAAAATAAAATAAAGAAAAAGAAACAAAGTAACACAGATTTTCTTTGGCTTAAAAAGTCGTGACAGGTTGACAATTCGTGGAAGCAAAAGTGATAAAAAAAAAAACAACCTGCGAGCAAACAAACATAAAATTTGATTTGCATTATAATAATAATAACTATTATTATTGAGTCTGCTGCAGGCACAACAAGATGTGCAAATTACTTCACATCTTAACACACTTTGTAGGATATTTTGTGGTCAAACTTGTTCCAGATTTCCCATTGTAAACACCAACTCTATATATTAGATTTAGAGTCTTTATATTAGATCTTTAGTGATTTGCCTTTTGGAAAACTTTATAAATTAACAATGCTTAGCCTGCTGGGAGCACAAGTAAAGCCTGGTGGCCCGCCAGGCTTGTAATACACTGACGGTAAACCTGACCTTTGGTACTTTGACTTCATTGTTCTGCTTTGTGCTCCTGGTCATTACTTCCTTCATAATTTGCTGATCACTGTTTAAGCAAAAAGACGACGCTCCTGCTCCTGACTCACCTGCTTCCTTCTGTGCGTCGCAGAAAGCTCTCAGTCTCTTCGCTGCAGCCATGAGTGACGGACCGTCTCTGTTGGTCAGGTTCGTGGTGATCCAGTCGGAGTTGGCGTAGCGCCGCTCCTCGAAATCCTGCACACAGCAAGCAAATAGAAAACCTTTCTCTACTGACACAGAGAAACCAACAAACATTTTGGCTTTGAGCTTCCGACCTCGTTCTTCTCTACGACTTGGTAGTTCGGACATGGACAGTCACTGCAGGACGGAGACTGGCTCCTGCAGGACGACGCCAAGGCGAGAGTTACGAGTGTGAGCAGCAGCTTCTCCATCTTCTCCTGACAGACTCGGTGGACAGACTGCTGTCATCTGTTCTTTTATATGAAACTCATCCTCTTAAAAAAAATCCAAACGATCCAGTCAAACAGCCCATCCCACATAGTTCTGCGGCCCTGCAGGGAAGACAGCTGTTCGCTTGGGTGTGTTTAACAATTCCAAATGACTTGCATCTATCTTGAAAGCATTGACGGGAAGACTACGTGCAATATGCAAACTCCTGTGAAAGTTGTTCAGCGTGATTTCGCCAGCAACCAGGACTTGGCAAACCAGTGTGGTACTGGCAGATGTAAATACGTCTGCAAACTCTGGATTAAAACGAAAAGTTAGCACATGTTATTTGTGTGTGTTATGTCTTTTGTCAGCTTTTCTTGAAATTTGACTTCTAGTTGTCAGGAAGGTGGTTGCCCATTAGAGATAATTTAGAAAGTGCAATAATATCTTAAACTAGCTGTCTTGGAGTAATTCACATTTACGCCCACTTGCAGGGTGGCCATTTCCAATTGTCAGTAGTTATTTATTTTTGGGGGGGGGATTTTTAAATTTTTTTTCATAGGATTTTTTTCATGTGAGATTAAAACTTGCAAACAAACTAGTCTAGGTTAGTTGGAACAAAAACAGCTTGTACTATCTATTAGCAGATGTTGTATTTCAAGGTAATTCTGCTTCTATTTAAAAGGAAATGATCATCTGAAAGAAATGAATCAACAGCTGAACCTACCAATAAACTCATTATACCCCATTTAGGGGCAGGCATCGCAAATTAGTCCAGCGCCACAAAATATTGTATTAAGTGTATGGAATTTGTCAATAGCTCCTTATCATTTTGCTGCTTTCTTTTATGCCTTCTAGCTCTTTTTTTGACTTTAGGTTCATGTCTCGGCTCGGGCTCCAAACCGGCTGCATCACATTCTGCAGATTTTGTTGCCGGTAAGTCATCAGGGCCTGTTTTGCATTTGTGAAGAAGGTGACTTTGTTAGTACTGCTAAAGCATCACGTAGCAAAGAAGAAGAAGAGGACTGTGGAAAAAAAAAGGTTTGACCCAACATTCCAGGTCAGAGTAAAGTAACTCATTTTGAATCTACCTGTATTGTTATGTTGAAGATTTTGGGTTTTTTTGTCACCGATTCTGTTCATTACTTTCATGGACAGAATTTCTAGGCTCAGCCGAGGTGTTGAGGGGATCCGTTTCGGTGGCTTTAGGATCGCATATCTGCTTTTTGCGGATGATGTGGTCCTATTGGTTTCATCAGGACGTGATCTGCAGCTCTCGCTGGACCGGTTCATCTATGGTCATGAGCTTTGGGTCATGACCGAAAGCACGTATACAAGCGGCCAAAATGGGTTTTCTCCGTAGGGTGTCTGACCTCTCCCTAAGGCACATGTGTCAAACTCAAGGCCCGGGGGCCAAATCCGGCCCGCCGTAGCTTTTTATGTGGCCCTCCACAGACTAGACTAAACACTAAGTGTGATTAAATATTATATTATCAATCATATCATTGCAGTTTTTATCTGTTTACTGCCAATTTATATCAATCAATCCCTCCAGTTTCTTGAGAATGTAGTTGATGTATGATTATAGTCCATGATTTATACAGTGAGTAAATAAACAGTCGCATTTATTATTAGTTTCTGAAGGGACCAAAAAGATGTTCAAAAATATTATGTAATTTTAAGAATTCATTGACATATTAACAGTTTGTGAACAGGTTTTATCAACACGTTCTGGCACAACCGGCCCTTTAAGAGCCTTCATGATCTTGATTTGGCCCAAAACGAAAATGAGTTTGACACACCTGCCCTAAGAGATAGGGTGAGAAGCTCAGTCATCCAGGAGAGACTCAGAGTAGAGGTGCTGCTCCTTCACGTCCAGAGGAGCCAGTTGAGGCTCGGGCATCTGGTCAGGACGCCTCCTGGAGGCATCCTGAAAACCTCACCTCCTTGGTGAGGTTTTCACCAAGGAGGTGAAAACCTCACCAAGGAGGAGCTGCTGAGATGCGCAGCTCAGGTGGGAGAATCTTTTGATAAGATAATCAATAACTTGTCCAGTTAGATCGAAGCATGTTCATGTGTACAAGAGGCCTATTCAAAGTAAAAATCAGGGAACTGTTGACTTTCAGAGACGATTTGAAAGAGTAGGAGATGTTCTGAGGCTGAATACAACGGCACGCCACACTTTTGAGATCAGCTGATGGTTTTAAACTTCAGCTTATGTTATAAGTTTTATTTTCATTGTCAGTTCGTAATGTTCGTAATGTTTCTCGTGCACACACGTTGTGGTACATGAATAAAAAGAAAAGCAGATCAGAGCTTTTCCATCACAAACAGGACGTCACACAGAGCTGAGTGTGAATCTGAAATGATCTTGGTGAAAGACACTCTGCTGGACATTCACTATCTCTTGTAAACCAAAGAAGGGTTTTATTTTTGCAACAAAAACTAAAAGGAATAAAAGGAATGAGCAGAAAAACTGTGTCAATAGTTAACAATAACTTGGCCAATAATTAATAAACGACTCATGACATCATTATGTCATGACATCATCATTAGCAAAAAAAAAAAAACAAAAAAAAAAAAAAAAAAAACGATGAGCATGGAGATCTACAGCATCTCGGACGGCTGTAGATCAAGCCCAGCACTTTTTTAATGCTGTCCACTAGATGGCGCCAGAAGCCCAGGCGGCATAAGCATAGAGGGCGAGACTGAAGCAACATCCGGGGACAGAAGCGGGTTATTGTCATCACGAACACACCTTATCATCCCGGCTCTCTGGATATGAACCTACAGCCTTCTCTCCTTGCAGCCCCTTTTCCTCCTCCTCTTCCTCCTTCTCCTCCTCCTCCTCCTCATCCTCCTCCTCCTCCTCAGTTTCTGGACGGCTGTAGTGCGCACTGAGCAACGGCAGTGCGCAAAAGGGGGCGGCACGCACCTGAAGGGGACCCGCCCCGTAAAAGCCGGCTCCAGACTCTGTTCGGAGTTTCGGGCCGGATCGCAGGATGATGCTCTGACAGCATGAATATAGCGGGCCGGGTGCTGGAGCTGGAGCTGCAACATGGGCGTGGGTCGAAACGAGCGGGATGTCATTTCGCGGGCGTAAGACGGTAAAAAGGAGGAGCGTGCAGAAGGAACCGAGTTGTGGTCTGAGCTCGGGTTCGCCACACGCAGCACTTTCCGTTCCCTGACCGGAATGATGGAGAAGGGCGCGTTGCAGCAGCAGCAGCAGCACCAGCAGCCTCTGTCCAAGAGCGCAGAGCGTCCGGCGGAGGACGTGGCCAAAATCCCCGACGAAGAGCTGCTGAAGTGGAGCAAACCGGAGCTGGTGCGGCGGCTGCGCCAGACGGAGACCGAGAGGAGGGCCGTCATCGTGGAGCACGGCAATCTGATGCGTGAGGTGAACCGGAGGCTTCAGCAGCACCTCACGGAGATCCGGAGTCTGAAGGTGAGGAGGAGTGGGGAGAGGGCCCGGGGGGCCCGGAGGCCCCCCTCAGGATTTCAACTCGTTTAGTTACAGGAGGAGCGAGCGAGCTGTCACGGTGCACATCTGTGTGGAATGTCAAAATAAAAAAAAAATAATAAAAAAAGACAAACAAATGAAACGCTGCACATATATCCTGCAGAAGTATTCACACCACTTCAACTTTTGCCCCCCCTGCCCCCCAACCTCCAAGCTCCAACCACAAATATTTCTTGATTTTATATGACGGGCTGAAAGTAGCACTTCGTGATTTTTTTTCAAATTCTTCTCCTAATGCAATAATAAGAGTCGGCGTGCATCTGGTTTCAGCCCCATTTGAATTGATGCCAGTGTAAGCAAACGTCAGAAGCAGAGAGATGTTGGTCAGAGCTGACTGTTAGAGGCTGTGGAAGGTTGGAGGCGAGGGTGGAGGTTCACCTTCCAGCAGAACACCCAGCCTGAGCACCTTCAGGGTGGTAAGAAAGGCCTAGTTGAAGTCCAGACCTTAATCTATTTCAGAATCTGTGTGAAGCCTTTGAAGTCCAATCAGGATGAGCCTCATCTGCTTTATGGAGAAGAAAGGTCATAGTCCATCAGTAAGTCCCTCCAGTTTCTCACAAATCCTCCAAATTTACACAAAATCACCACATTCCAACATTTCTTTCTGAAAGGACTGCTGCCTCAGCCTGACCTGAAGTCAATTTATAATCTGTGACGGCAAGAAATAAAAAGCCACATTTGACATCATTACGTTCGCACAAATATAATTTTAAAAATCCTTACAAATTAGCGTCGCAAAATATGTGATTTTGATTGCAAAAGCCACCAAAACAATCAGAAAATCCTGGAGAGACAGCTATTTATTCATATTTTAACAGCTTAATTGGTTTTATCAATACATTCTGGCACAAGCGGCCCTTTTGGAACATTCACATTTTTGATAGGGCCCAAAATGACACCGAGTTTGACCCGCCTGGTCGGGATGTTTGTGAGCTGGTTCTAAGTGTTGGCTCTGGGGGACTGGAGGTGGATTTTAAGATTTTCTCTATACTTAAAAAAATGAAATGCTCTATTTTGTGTAAATCTGTGACGTAAAATCTCTGATATCTTGGGTCGTATTGGCCGGTCCCAGCTTCCTGGAAGGGGCATCGGCTGCCAGTGACTTCCTGTTTTCCATCTGCCACCTGTCACAATCATACCTGTCATTTGCCCAAATAAGCTTTATGCTCATAAAGCTTATTTATGAGCATACAATTCACACATTACAATTCAGTATTGTAACGTGTGAATCAGGTTTTCCCCCAGTGTGTTATAAGCCTGGCGGGCCACCAGGCTTTACTTGTGACCCCACCAGGCTAAGCATTGGTTACTTATTAGTTTTTTTGAATGACTGCATTTTTTTAAGACTTTATTGTTGGTGTTCAGCTGTTAAATCTTCCAATCTTTCAATAACATAATTACCAAGTGATATTTTCGAATTTTCTGTCAACTTTAAACGTTTTTCACCTCAAAAACACAACGGGCCGCTGGATGAATGACTGACTTAGAGCCCAGCCACCAGGCTCAGCGAGTTTTCTGTTGTACCAAACCAACAGGTCAATAGAAGTGAAGATTTGATTTGCAAAAAGACAAGACAGTATATCCATTTGAACATTGCATATCTTGTCCTTGTAGTGAATTCAATTGAATATAAGTTGAAAAGAAATTTGCAAATCATTGTCTCGCATTTTTGTTTATGTTTTACACCGCGTTCCGGCTTGGAATAGGCCAGTGGCTATGTCACGACAAAGAGGCAAAGCGTCTGCTATTGGCTGCTTCCTTTCTGATGTTTTTTTTTGTTTTTTTTTCTGTAGGTTGTTATTGATTCTCTATCTGAACTTATCTTGAAGAAATGTCAGAACAGATATTTAATAGTTGGATCAGATATTAGCCGCAGCTTCAGTTTCACTTTAACAGCAAAATCCGACATTTGCCCTTGATCATTTTACCCAAACTGTTCAAAAGGTAAAACAAAATTGTCATTTGGACTTGAGAAAGTAGCTAAAAATATTAAGGCTTGTCTGTCGTCAAATGATCAGTCACAACAGAAATGTGCACGTCACTCCCTGCTTATCTGCTCTCTATTTGTGTGTGTGTGTGGGTGTGTGTGTGTGTGTGTGTGTGTTCTGGATTTATGTAAACCAGGACGTGAACCAGAAACTGCAGGAGGACAACCAGGAGCTGCGGGACCTGTGCTGCTTCCTGGATGACGACCGGCAGAAGGGGAAGCGGGTGTCGCGGGAGTGGCAGCGCCTGGGCCGCTTCAGCTCGGGGCTGATGAGGAAGGAGGTGGCCGTCTACCTGCAGAAGTTGAAGGAGCTGGAGCAGCGGCAGATGGAGGTTGTCCAGGAGAATCTGGAGCTGAAGGAGGTGTGCTTTATGCTGGAGGAGGAGCGAGCCGCTGCCACAGCCGGAGGAGGGGCCCACACCCAGGGAGATCCAGGCTGCAGGAGCTCAATAGACAGCCAGAACAGCCTGTCTCAGCTCGGAGGGGGCGGGCCGACACCCGGCTTGCTGCGGGACGTTGGCGATGGGAGTAGCACCTCCAGCGCAGGAAGCACGGATAGCCCAGATAAACCCCACCACAAGTCACCTACCCCGAGCTCCAGTGCAAGGTCCTGGGAGAAACACAGAGATATGTGTGAATCTCCAGATAGGAGAAACAACTCAACCCCCGAGTACCAAACCTTCCCTCAGTCTTGCCGCCCCCGTGGTGGGTCCCTTATAAACCTAGCACCCTATGGATTTGGAGGACCTTGGGCTGAGAAAAACAGCAAGTCCCCCACCAGGCTACCTTGTGACTCCAACTCCAAACCCTCCAGCTCTGAGCTACTAGCTCAAAAACCGTTTCTGATGTCAGGGCACGCGTCGGCAGCCTGCAGGAAGGGGTCGGCCAAGTCCAGCCCGGAGCTGAGTCAGAGGAGGTTCCAGGGAGACAATCTGGGGGCTGGCTGCAAAGGTCCTGAAGCGAAGCAGCCCACATCAGGGACCCTGGAGTACCTGAGGAAAGGCCGGGTGATTGTTGGGAGCCCAGAGTCTGTGCGGCACCACCATAATTACCATCACAGCCCTGGAGGGGAGAACAGCAAGGGAAGGCACAGCGGCGGGTCCCCGGGAAGGGAGAGGGCTCAGAGGAGGGCTATTGGAGAAGAGATGAGCCCCCATCATCAGAGTCTGTACAATGGTAGGCACATTCACTCTCACTTCAAATATCACTATTACTGCTAAATTACTAGCCCAGATTGCCATATTTATCATTAGAAGAGGTGCAATCATCAGGATTTTATATACAGTTTTCTCAGTTTCTGCCAATGCTGATATTGATTGATCCAGATGAAAAGGAAGATATGAGAATACATTTATTGTCTTTCTGCCATGATGGTCATTAATTCTGAATGACAAGCTAAATAAAACTATAAAACATATATATATATATGTGTGTGTGTGTGTGTGTGTGTGTGTGTGTGTGTGTGTGTGTGTGT
>VMRN01000067.1:844341-869036 GCA_010277015.1 Poeciliopsis turrubarensis
TGTGTGTGTGTGTGTGTGTGTGTGTGTGTGTGTGTGTGTGTGTGTGTGTGTGTGTGTGTGTGTGTGTGTGTTCACCTATATGCTGATGGTCAAGTTGCACTCCTACAGGAATACTTTTCTCAGCTTTGTCTCTGCTCAGTCAGGAGCTGAGAGAAACAGCAGCAGCAGCCAGGAGCTGCTTACACATGCACATTATTGCCCTTGTGCCTTGTTATCTTATACGTTCTGGACTGTGGAAAAAAAAAAAAATAAATAAATAAATAAAACAACAGAACAAGAAACATATCGGCCTTCCGAGGAGTCCTTTCTTAATTTTGAAGCACAGAAAATGTCGATGGTGATTTGGTCCGACAGGCCAGCAGCTGATGGCAGTTTGTCAAAGCAGAGCCATGGAAATGTCTTGATAGCTGCCTTGCAAACGTTACTGTGAAAGAACGGGAGCAAAACATGGCGGCGGGGCGCGCTTCGATCATCCTGCTCATTTGAGCCTCAGTGACGTCAATCGACTGAGCCGAACAACTAAAACAATATACTAAAATATGTGGAAATGATATCGATCATCTTATGACATTAATATCAGTCTGCTTAGATAATAACCTGAGTGAATACTAATCTGTTGTCATCATGTTTTCTGTTGTGGTTGCAAGTGAAGATGCATCTGGAACTAGTTTTTGACTGGAATCAGACATGTTATGTCTGACTGACCAAATACATAAAAAAAAAAAATAAATAAATAAATCTCTTGGCAATCAGTCAACTCACCATGTGGTAAACTGGAGCTACCAGTTTGCACTGACAATCGCAATCGTTTGTGTTTCTGTTGTTACTAAGTGGGAAAAAAATTCAGGAAGTTCCAGCGAAGTGTCTTCAGAGTCGCTGAGTTTCTTAAAAATGTTTGAGGCTGACAGTACCGGTTCATTCAGGCTGCAAGCCTTCATGTCCTTGGACAAGACATTTCACCTGCTGGTGGAGGTCAGAGGGCGAGGTGGTCTGCCTCAGAGCAGCTGTGGCTTCGATGTTGCTTACCACCATTGGTGGACGAAAGGCTGAATGACCGACTGAGGTGTGAAGCACTTCGGAGTTCTCTGACGTGTTAGATCACCATATAAATGCCTTTTACCGTTGAACATTATTACATTTCTCATTTTATTCTCAAAGAGAAGGTTGATTTGGTCAGGGTCAGAACTAAAAGTTCAAAGCTGTAAGAAGAAAATGAGAAAAGAAGAAAACCGAAAGTTGTCACTAATAGATACCACAGGAGACTCACGCCAAACGCGCTACGTGAGTCAAAAATGCGTCCGACGCTGCAAGTTCAATGCGTCTGCCCTCTGAATCCAGACGCCTGACATTTTGCTCTGCACTTAGAGTTTCGTGCATCTGGATCTGCGACTACCTCACAAACAGACCTCAGTTTGTGAGACTAGAGGGAAGGACTGTGTGTCTGACAACAAGACGGTTAGCAACACAGGAGCACTGCAGGGCACTGTACTCTCACCATTCCTTTTCTCTCTGTACAGTTCAAACTCCCGTCATCGACAGAAATACTCAGATGATTCAACAGTTTCTCAGGCTATGAAAGATGGACAAGAATGTGAGCACAGAGTTGGTGGACCGCTTCGAGGCATGGCATTGAAAAAAAGAATAATCTCATGTAGAATTCTGGATAAAAAGTGTTAAATCCTATTTCCGTCATGGGAGAAGAGGCGGTAGAATATAAATACGACACATTTTAAGATTTTCTCCACGCTTAAAATAACTCTGTCATGAATTTTGAATCGAATACGAGTTAGCATTTTTTTTTTTTTTTTCCCTTTGGGATCAATAAAGTACTTTTGAATTTGAATTTCTGTTGGGAGCTTCGTTATTGTAAGTTCGTTGACAACTGGGCACATAAGCGTCTAGAAATGTCCTTCCAGGGACACACAGGGGCACATGTGCCTTTGGATGTGCTGCCTAAAGGCGCAGCATGAGCCTGGTGCGCATCTTCAGAATCAAATCAGCTTCCAGAGACAGCTCGCAGTCGCTCTGGCATGCTGCACATTTTCACTTAATTCTGTCTTTTCCTGTCTCCCTCTCTCGCCGCTGTCGCCTCGTGCTGCACAGTAATCTGTTTGGAGCAGCGTGAAGCACAGAGCCAGACGGATATCGGTTCATAACCTATGGACCCTTGAGGATTACATCAGCTGTGCCGCGCTGCTAAGTAAATTCCCAGCGATGCTCGCACATCTCCCTCGGTCTCAGAGCGCCATCACCGCAGCCATAGACCGGGGGATGAGTGCCGAACGTGTGTGTCTGAGCATCGGTTGTTCGTATTAGAGTTCTTGCAGCACGATGTGAAGCATTCAGAGGACGATTACAGTTCGGAACGTGCAGTCCTTTCTGCTGTGGAGCCGGGGACAGGAGTTGTTGATCTGCTTTATTACAAAAGGCTCTCAACAAAGAAGTGCTAGGCCATTTCCCTGTGAAGAAAAGTGAAATTACCGGGCCTTGCCGTCTAAGCAAGGAGTAGTTCACAACAGGTATGCCACGACTATTTTATTCTTAATAAAATAGGTTATTAAAAATGCAGTGAAGTGACTTTTGGACCGGTAGTGTCGAAGATACGTTTTCCCTGTGTGGGGACAAGCCGTCAAAAATGCCGAAATGAAAATAAAGGATCCTCCAGACGCAATACGTAAAACTGAAATATTGAATTATTTCTTGCGGGGCCCGGTGCCAATTGGACCACGGACCGGTACCGGTGGTTGGGGACCTCTGCTGTAAAGCACTTTGCTGAAAACGTGCTACATAAATAAAATGACCTTCACCTTCACCTCTACATCCCCGTCCAACAGACCTAGTACACAAAATGAAATACCCGGCGTAAATATGTTACGAAATAGTTTCTATCAGCAAAGAGTGAAACCATAGACGTGAATCATTGTGTTAACAAAATCAATCATTGTCCAACATATATTGCATTTAATCTACAGGTGTCAATGGTTTTCTATTGCCTTTCAGTGTGTCAGAAGATACCCATCTTCTGATCTTCGTCTGTCTCCTCCACCTGTCATCCTTCCTGCTTTCATTTCTTTTTTTTTCCCCAACATCACATGGCTCTCTTTCTCAGCGGCTCCTCTCCTCTTGGTGCCGCCTTGCATGCAGCTAATGTGAATCTTAATCAGGGAGCCTCCATCACGGACCAGTGCCTTTACAAATGAAGGGTCTTTAACTTTGAAGGTCTGTCTCCACTGCAGTCGGTGTGCTAAATAATTCAACGGGCACCAAGTAACTTTCCATTCTTCTTCTGCTTGTAACAGTTCGTGTTTTCACGAAACAGTTGACCTTGAGATGAGGAAAGACAAGACTATTAGCCTCCAGCACGTAGGTCAGATCGAAACAGTGGTGGTGCTGAACTACCCCCAACCTCCACCTAGATCTGCCCCCGGTCCCCATCCGTCTCACTAACTGGCTCAGGTTGTTCTGCAGTGGCCAATGCACTCTTGCCTCACAGGCTTGCAGGCACAATGGAGAAAAGAGATGAATGAAGCGCTGTGATCGATGTGTTTTGATGCTGCTGGGAAACCGCTGCACATAATAACCAACAAATGAAGTTCAGACACCGAGGTCAGTTCTGTTAGTCAATGACATTGTTCTGTCATTGACTAACAGAACAATGAATGACGCTCCACTCCACAGCTCCACAAGACACAAATAGTGTTCCGCAGCATATTTGGATTGTTTCAAAATCAAAAATACGTTTTTGAACCCAAGGGGAAGTTGACGGAGTTGTTTAACGATTTCAAGGAATTTGATTTGTTTTAAACGTTAATTTAGACATGTTCCCCTATTGGACTTGTGTGATGAGGCATCAGTTGATTGTCCTCGTCCATGATTGGTCGAGGACATCAGAGTAATTTGTGCCGCCTAGTGGTTAGTGTGGCTCAAACGGCGGTAAAGTGCGCAGTGGGTGTATGCATACAGGTGAGGCACAGACACTTGCATGTAAATGGAACATAGAAGCTGCGCTCCGGGGCTTAGCGCACGTGTAGTTTATGGACGAAATGGAAAATACGTTTCTGGTCTCAACAAATGAGACCAGAAACTCATTTGTTGCACCATGGGATTTACATCTTGTTTCTGTGGGTGACAAAGATGACAAATTTTCAGTCTCTTGTGTGGACGCAAGAAAGAAAGTCAAGCGGCTCATCTAATGCTTATAATATGCCTAAAAATGTTGTATCTTATGTAATATGAGTGACTGTGTGCTCATGGTGTGTGTGTGTGTGTGTGTGTGTGTGTTTCTATTTCTGTGTAATTTATGATTGGAGGTCCTGTATTAAAGACAGCTAACTAGGCCAGCAGCTGCTTCCCTGCCATTTTATCTCCCGTCAGCTTTGAAGTCCCTTTTTATCTTCAATTATGCCAACCCCAGACCTGCGGTGACCACCTCACACACGCACACACACCCACCCTCACACACGCACTCCAGTCATACACACATGCAAATGCTCCTAATGAAAATATCTTGGTTAAAAAAAAACAAAAAAACAAAAAACGAACAGATGGGAAACAATAGTGTCCAGGTGTCAGCCCCAAGCATGTTCCTCTGTCATGTATTCAAATTAATGCCGTGCCGTATATGCACTTTGTGTGAACGTGTCTGTGAAGGCTAAGAATTGGACTCGTCGTCCTCTTACTGGAGTGAATGTGTCCTTTGATGGTGGACTGAGTGCTTCATCCTTATGTAAAGACACAAACCATTTCTTCTTTGTCTTGGTGCTGTTTGATGAGATCTGCTGAACACTTTTATCTGGCCTGTGTGCAGTGATGTGATTCATATATCCTGCAATAATTCCTAACAGCTGCAAGACTGGGTGAGTGCTCGG
Organism: Poeciliopsis turrubarensis; assembly: GCA_010277015.1. Taxonomy (NCBI): domain Eukaryota; kingdom Metazoa; phylum Chordata; class Actinopteri; order Cyprinodontiformes; family Poeciliidae; genus Poeciliopsis; species Poeciliopsis turrubarensis. Next base: position 849,210 of record VMRN01000067.1, read on the forward strand.
TAAAACTAGAAGAGTGCTGTATGAATTTACCACTCAGTCCTGCTATGTGTGCATACTGTGTACATGTCACCTGTGTTTACCTGTGAGACGTCATTCGTGATAGGACCTGTCCTTGCGTTCAAATAGCAAGAACGAATGGAATTCCTAGAGATTGCAGAATATTTGTGGAAAAGATGTTAAGTTATTCAGTAAAAACGCAGCGAAACAACTTTTTCCACAGTGAGTGAATGTTCAGAATGTTCGCTCAGATGTCCCAACTATCGATATTCGACGTTCAGACAGCGTTCGCCCTCTTCCTGAGTCATGCCTGTTTCTCCATCTGTCAATGTGCTTGACAGACACAATAAGGTGCACTGAAGCAAAACAGAATACACAGCTGTGAACCAGACCATAGTCCTGCCCAGTATAAGAGAGAGGGAGACAGTAGAGTGTGTCTCTCTGACAGGCGAGACCTTTGGGACACAACCAGAGGGGTAAGCAGGTCACCGAACGAATGAGAGTAAGCTGAGTGTGTGACGGATGGACTGAGTGGTGGAGTAACACAGGTTCATCCAGAGAACCTTTTTACTTGTCAGGCTACATTTATTACTGTCTTCAAACACTTAAATCGGAGCCGTGACTCGTTCTAATTGTTGCTTGTGGTGATTTCTGCAGCACTGGTATCTGCTGGCTGCTGCACCAATTCCTGTCGGACTGTAAAGCTTTGGGACAGGTAAGCCTTCTCCACACTGAAACACTGAAAAATATACCATGCAATAGAAGTTATTTAAAACTGCTTACACCAACCAATACTGATCTTTTAATCGATTGTATGTATTTTGTACGGTGTCCTTGAGTGTCAAGAAAGGCGGCTATAAATAAAATGTATCATTTGGTATCTGCCTTGGTTCAGATACCAACCATGTAGCTGCAAAATTAAATTGCCCTTCATTTTGAAACCATAAAGCATTCCACAATTCCCTCAGTGCCACCAATTACAAACAACTTATCAAGGATGTCCAGCCAGTTGTTGTCAACATCCACCACTAGGCGGTGCTGTAAAATTGCAAAATTTGTTATGCGCAAACTGCTGGATGGATTTTCTGATTTTCAGCACATATTAGGGACCTTTTGAATTTTTGCCCGGTTCAACATCCATACCACATGTGAGAAACACGCTCCCACGATCGTGTAGTGATTCCAACTGGCCACACGATGGAGCCAAATCACCACCTATCTCGGCCACTCAAATTGTGCTCAATTTGACTTCTCTGTGTTGAATCTAATTTCTATCAACTTTAAAGTGTTTCGTCTTGATTGTGACTCATTGCCACACATTCACAATTAAGCCCTTTTTTTTTTTTTTTTTTTTTTTTTAGTTTTCTTTAAATAATTGAGTCCTGCACCTCCAGGTCAGCTGGGGGTGCAGCTTTCCAGTTTCTTCAGTTGAAACGAGAAGCAGGAAGAACTGCAACAGGAAGTCTTATTTTTTCCCAATATGGGAAACAAATTGTGGTGCTTTTCTCCAAATCAAAGGGAATCCACTCCTTTCTATTCCTTTGAGTAGCAATATGAGTAAATTTCTTGGTTCTTTAGGATTAAAAGTCATTATTAATATGATTCTTGTTGTAAATTGAATAACTTTTGACATGCTTTATTGTCAGTATAGTTACATCTCGTCTGACTCTATCTCCAAATAAAAGAAATGACATTTTTGAACAGGTGAGAATCATTTCCCTACCCTGGTGGTAGTAGCCTTACGATGGAGCCAAATCCCCATGTACAATTTGAGCCAGCAAGACACCTAACATTACACTGAAACTGTGTTTCGACTGAGTTCTGTGTTTTGAGGCCAGTCTATTTCAGTTTTAAACTTTTAAATAATGCAGGTCTGTTCCCTCAGGGCAGTTGGGGTCACAGGTTTGGGGCTCCTTCAAAAAGGAAGAAATGAATATTTAATGTGCAGTAGGTCTTACCGGGAGAACATATCAGCAAACTACAAAGACACAACCCCGCTTTCTGTTGAGTCCACAAATACGTCGAAAACAGTTGTTTGTTACCTTCTTGTCTTTCAGCTTTGACGCCTCCTGACCAGGACACGCCTGTCGATCTGACGCTGCTCTGACAACACACACCACTGAGAATGGGGGGGGGAAGGTGGGTATGGACTAATGTTTAACGGGGTGGATAAATGGTTGAAAATGAATCGGCGTCAAACAAAGACGCTGACGAATGAAACACGCCCACTGAGAGGTGAAACTCTGGAAACACACACTCTGCCCTTTCTCCTGTTGCTGCTAATGCTACTATGCATCTCCACTAGGCAACACTCGATGTTGTTCGTCGTGTTGGATAGGTGAAGACTTATCCCTCCTTTGCCAAAAGAAAGAGAAAGAAGCGACTGAAGCTGCTCAGAATCCTTGTTGCCAACAATATGGTTCTACCTCTTTTGAAAGACAGCAGAAGACGCGACGTCTGATACGAGCACTGAAGGTCAAAAACAGCTGGCATTCGAAACACTGAAAACGCCTGAGTCCTAAATGCGGCTCCTGCTTTGGAACAAAAGCACAAACTCTAATTCAAAGGGTATTTTCTCTTGCTATATTGGCCGTCATCATCAGGCAGGTTCAATGCTTTTGTCCTCTAACAAATAGGCAACGGAGAAGTCGGTGCAGGAGGTTCCAAAAAGACTGGCGGTGTAAGGACAGGGGAAGTGTAAGTGTGGATTAGTGCAAAGCTCTTATTTTAAAATCATAAAATATTGTTCGGCGACGCCATCTGGCTACTGTAATCCATCAACCCATTTGCAGCTTGTAAGCAGATCCTTAGATGCAGCCTATAGCTCACGATGCTCCTTAAACATATTAATAGAGTCTTATTAATATGCAACACTCTGTGGCTGTGTTAACGACTTTATTATTCATAAACCAATCTGTCTGCTAATGTTGATATACATTTTAAGAATTCATTATTTTCCTAAATGTTATTGGGTATTTATTACAACCCCCAAAAAAATGTATGTAAATTTGAAGATCCGTCCACACTTTATGTCAAACACGACGAGAGACATGGTGGCTCCGTCCAACAGCCAGTGGAGGAGAGGCGAGCGACGCCCTGGACAGGGTGACAGTATTTGGTGAAGGTATTGATTACAGTGTACCCACATTTTCAGGTTTGGTCATTTACGGGCAGTACGGTCAAATACATGATCGACATGCAGAGCGTGAATGAATAAGACATCTGACGTACAGAAATCTACCAACTAATGAATGTGAGCTGTCCTTTTCAATCGCAGTATTGCATACACTTATACCAGGATGATGACTTCAATATCATATGTGTGCGGCACATATTGTGATGTCGATCCTATAGTGTAACGAATAAAATGGACGGTTGTGATAAAGGAATCGATTGTTCAAAATGTAATTCAAAAGTTTACAATTTTGATCTCTCAAAGAGGATTTCAAAGCCTAATTTTGGGATTAACCTCTTAATCTGAAATAGGGAAGGAATTCAAAGTCTCAAAATCACTTGGACCCATTAACTTCCACCACCAGAACCACCGTTGAAGAAAGATCTAAAGTTCCTTACTGTAGTCCAAAGTTGAGTAGTTTACTGTCACTTAAGGACAGTAAACCACAGCTGCCAATTCCAGCTTTACAGAAAAATAGACAAATTATAGATTTGCTTACAAATAAAAAAAAATAATAATAAAAATAAAATTTTTGGTAAACAAATCTAGAGAATGACCCGTTGGCATGAGGATAGCTAGAAAGAAAACTTTATTGTTTTCATACATTCTTCAGACTGGAGAGGAGAAGAAAGATGTCAACAACATTTTTCTGTAACTAATCACTTTCTCCAGTCACACTTTCGGAGGTTTATGGGCTACGTGAGAATTAAAGCTGCAGTAGGTAACTTTTATGTATATAAGAAAAAAACATATCCTCACACATTTGTAACATATTTGGGACAAATAATCGGTGGAAAAACAACCAAGCTCCTCTCACTTCTCTCGGTGCTTCCAGTGTTAACGAGAAACAACTAGTCAGAGCGAGGAGGAGAGTCTTCGCTTCGCGCTGTCCATCATCGCTCCCTCGCTCCCCTCCTTTCTCGCCGCTACAGTTCAGCTTCAGAGCCTGTTGTGAATGCCAGGGACATTTAGCATGGCCACCGATGACAGTGGATAAACGGTTTTCCGTTTATCCGCTGTTTATTCCGGAGAGTTGTTTCTCCGCCATTAGCACATTTAGCAGCGCATTCACAAGAATGATTGGCGGTGCTTAGACACTCCTCCTGGCTTTGATTGGGTATTTTTGACTGGGTGCATTTCTTCAGACAGAAACAGCAGCGCAATCTTTTCACAGATTACCTGCCTCATATTATACTGCCGCAAGATGGTGATAATTACAAATACGTAAAAATCTTTGATGAAAGTTACATAGTGCAGCTTTAATTAATTCTGAGGAGGTCACGAACAATGACCTTTGGTACTATGGGAATGGTAGAGATAGGAATACATACCCCTTCAGCTTATGACCTGCATCTGATCTCTGTTCAATTCTTATAAAGCTGTAACCCGTAATTGTCACTGCTTTATTTAATCCCTAAGCCTACCTTCATACTTGCTGGATGTCAAATTCAAACCATATGTATTTTTGTATAGCACAAGCAGCAAAGGACAAGTACAAAGTTATTCTTGCAGATTAAAAATGAGGGTCGAAATCACACCATCCAATTTCCACCAATGAAAAGAGACTTTCTGATAAAGTCATAGTTAGTGTGAAATTACCAACGCAGAGCTGTTCCACATAATGAAATATAACAAATGTTACCAGCACACGTTACCTTCAGTTCTCAGACAATGGATGTGAGATTGGAAGGTGTGTGTACAACTTCTACAAACGTAGCGTGAAGTTATGAGCACCTCACTCTGCTGTTTCCCACAGGGTTATATGAATTTGTTTGGAAATAATTTTTTTTTTTTTTTTTTTTTGGGTCAAGATCTGCTCCTACGTCAACAGTGCTGCAGTATTATAAACTTTGCGTCAGCTCTCATTTCGTGCGGTGCTGTGCTTGTGCGCGCGCCATTCTGTGCACCTCCGGGTCAGTGACGATGTACCGTTAGCGACGTTTTTATAAACAGCAAGCAACGCCACATGTCACTGGACAGCAATTGCCCGTTGTTCAATTGAGCGTGTAATTCAACATGTCGCAGCTCATCTTTTGAGTTACTCTATCTCCTACTTTCATTTATTTCTCCACAAGTCCTGCTTATGGAACAAAAGAGCGCAGCTCTTTCTTTCGAAAAAGCGAGATTGTACAAAAGTTCTTTGTGCCGCAAGAGCTTTGCTCAAGATGTCGGTTCCAAAAAAGAACACTGTGCCAATATATTTAGAACTCTGTGAGAGTAAAAAAAAAATAAATAAATAAAAATAAAAATAAAAAAAATTGCCACATTTATTCCTTCAGTAAATTTCTTTAATGAAGGTTTGAAATCCACCTTGTGGAGAGGCGTTTTCGCAAAGTGGGGTTCTACTGAGAGGCCATGACCAGTAAATATCCTACCTGCAATAGGTAAGCTAGTAGCTTCTTCATCAAATTCAGCGAGCAAGAACACGTGGAAAGAAATCCACACTCAGCCCCGACGTGATGAAGTTCGCCAAACCATTTAAACAGGCATCATGTCTGATTACATAAATGTCTGTTACTCATAGCAACCATCTTGGAGCGTATATTGATCTGCCGGAAAGACACTCTCAGTTCATGTTGCTAGACAGAACTGTTCCTATTTTATGAACTATTTATTTACATGACATAAATAAATAAAAAAAAAAAACAAAAAAAAACCGCTTTATAGCCAAGCGTTTACTGGTAGAAAAGAAAGATCCTTTCTACCATGGATGAGACCCTTTTTTCGATGTGCGTCGACATGTGAATGCGTGAAACCTTTTCTGGCAACAGAAAAAGCTGCAGAGGAGGAGTTTTACTGTTTCGAACAAAAATAAAAACTAGGTGTCTCTCTTTGCCGACAGTGCGCATAGACTGCCAGGGAACCGATTTACTGGTCAAAAACTCTTAACAGAGCCCCGCTTCAATACGGCGAAACAGTGACTCAAAATGTAGCATGCCTATTATTAAATCAGCTTCATTTACAGGAAGGCGTTGTCGTAAACAGGCTTCTGTGAAATATATGAAATATTTATCGACAGTCTCTCCCTCACTCTTTTGTTCTTCACCTCGCTTTGCGACAGAACCACGTTGAATTTTTTTCCCCCCCCTCGCTGGGATCCGCGTTGGATGAATTCAGCGTTCCACACAGAAACGCTTCTGAAGTCTGAGCCTGTGATTTATTTATTTGACGGATAAAGCACAGCGACGCGTTATTACGGCCAAGAATGATTGGCCTTAAGTCTGAGAAGTGTCACATGACGGGAAGTAGCTTCTAAAGCTCCTAGTTTTCCGTCTCCTGAAGAAAAGGCAAATCGTTCATTTATTTCTAAGCGGAAGGTTTCGAAGGCATTTTGCACTGAAAGACGTCGTTCTGATCTCGCCTGGTGACGTTGATGCGTGGTTCTGAGAAGGAAGGCGACGTTTCTGTTGGACCATATGAAATCATTGACAATAATGTATGTGCAGAGACCCGTAGATAGACGTATAATCCCGAGGCAATGCAGTATAACCTCCTGACTCTGTGAAATGTTGTTTTTGTAGATTTGGTGAAACAAGCAGGAATTACGATATATATTGAAAGACATGTTTTTAAAAGTTTAATAGTAGTAAATCTGCTTTTCTATGAATATTTACTTACAGCCATTATTTTTGACTTGTTGGTATTATATAATCACAATTATATATCCAGAGATCTATGTATGATATATGCTAATAAACTATCTTTATGTAGAAAACGGCTCGCTATTTTCCTAGTTGTTGTGTGTTGGTGTGGATGTGTGTGTCACACACTAGAGATAATTCACAGGAATTACATTAGAATGTTATTGCAAAGCTCAAGACATTATATAGATTTTTTTTTTTTTTTGCCCCAAGTAGTTTAGTGGTTTCAACCCCTTTTTTTTCTGTTCATTACAATGTCATATCTACATTGCTGACGAAAACACATCATTTCAAACTTGATGCAAGGTGATATGCTGCAGCAGCTGGCTCTGACCCAGCATTTCTAGACATATTGGATGAATAATTGCTGGACGTACAACACGTTTTCTGAGTGATTTATTTTACTAAAAATATATGTGCATTATATACAGACAACAACAAACGATGTACATCAAACCTTTGGCTTAAAAGGAAAGAAAAATCTTAAAATGTGTTACTGAAGAAACATCTGAGGTAAATATTTGCCAACTTGGGAGACGAGCTTTTAATCGGCAGCCTTTCCTGGTTGGTTATGTACATCAGCTCCATCTCCACGTCACAGACAGACAGACAGACAGACAGGCAGAGGCATGATCTGATGGGTAAATGATAACTGGGAAACGAAGGAAAAGTATCGTTCAGTCCAAGATGTTTAGATGGTCCTGCTGGACAAGCACTGGTTGACTACTTCCAACAGAGACGAGTTCTCCAAAGCTGCTGCCACTCTCTCTTTGTCCGCCAGCTGTTTGTTCACTGCAGATGGAAACAAAAAACATACATCTCTGTCCTGTTCAGTTTGTTTTATGTGACGAAAGGAGCATTTATCAAGTCTTGAGAGGAAAACACTGTACAGAACAAAGCCAATCCTTTCAATCGGCACCCATTTAAGCACTAAAAATCATTTGTATTTGTCCAAGGGAAAACTGATATTTTCCCTTGGACAAATGTACTTCGCACGCTTCTACCTGCTTCTTCCGAGGCATGAGTTCCAGGAGTGATGTGAACATCGATCTGAGTAGCGAGAGAAAAAAAATCTACTTGAAAGAATTCGGATAGTAACACTGCAGTGCATTTCCATTTACCATAAGAGCAGGTAATATTTAATCTTCATCTTCTATATCCAAGCAAACTTACTTTGAACCTGTCCGGCAGGGAGCGCAAAAGCTTGACCTTGATGGACAGACCAATGAGTGTCGCCATGCTGCAGTGGGGGATTGTGGGAGTGAACTCGACACTCACAGTACTCTCCGTATCATTGACCTGAAAATAAACACACACAAAAAAAATCAACTTTTATTCGTAAATTCACTCAGAGCAACAGAGGAAAGTACTTTGTTGAAATTGAAGATTCTTCTACCGGCACACCTCCATAATTTGTGGATCAAACCAATCCTGATGAGAAAATACCGATCTGGAACCTGAAGGACTCTAAGGGACTCTGGTCAGTAGCGGTACTGCGCTATGCAATCATCAGCTGCGTTTTTTATGTGTATCAGTTTTTTACTAATGCTGAAAAGACATAATGTAATTGCATTTGTTGCGATTATATAAGAAACTAAACGAAAATTGTACATAAATAATTTGGACACGCGACGAGTCATTACGAACCACGGCAGTGACGGATGTAAACAGTCACACTCTCGTAATTCAGCCTGGGCGCTAACGCTCATCATAGGGTTCACTGGCGTCTTAATCAGGCCTTACACTTGGAATGAATAAATATTTTGGCGAAATTGTAGTCAGCAATTTTGCAGAAGAGCTATGGATACAACATGTACAAATGACAACTTTTTATGGACTGTGAGAGATCTGGTGGAGGCAGCTGCATCATCATCCACATCCTGTCGTCTTCTCTGTCGTTTTCACCAGAAGTAGCATCCGGCTGTTGATCATGTGACTTGCGTGTTTCCAATGGAGTTTTGCGATTTAAATCTATTTCTATACGATGGAAAAACCACTTCATCCTAGCGCGGAAACGTTTTGTAGAAAGACACGTGTTTTTGTTTAAGTTGCCGTGTTTCCACTAAGGAAATTTATTTTTGTGATTTCAATTTGCACAATTGTTCCCTTCAAAAAAATATTAAAAATCAGCATGGAAATTGAGCTCACTTTATGTCATCACGCGATTAATTGATTAACTGCTTTTCGCAACAATCTTGCTAAAACAATTAGCAAAAGTAGCCGAGAACAAATACAAAATTACTTCTGAAAGTAACTGGTCGTTTGGGTTTCATTTGATGTTTCAGAGTAAAAGGGGCTAAGCACACACGCACGCCACACTTTTACGATTTTCGATCGTAAAAGCAAAACAGGCAACGAGTTGAATATTTCTCTCCTCTCACACCGAGGCAGAGCTCCTGGCTGCTCTGTCACATGAAAGACACAGAGGTTTGAGGCTGAATGCTTTCAGAACCCGTCAGCCGTGACGCTGAATGAGAATTGAAACACGAACCTGAACTCGGACCTGCTCCACCACGTTCAGCTCCTCCAGAGACAGCGGATGCTCCGGGTCGTTGATGGACCGGATCAGATGTGGAGCAAGTTAAAGAACATCAAACATTCACTCTGCATGACGGAAACTATTGACTTATTCACTTTTATGCATCTAATAATATAAAAACAGGCAGAAAAATAGTGGCTTATTGTTTGCTGTGAGTTTGATCTACTTTAGGAACGTTCTTTTGTGTTTTTTTTAAAAGGATATCAAATATCTCCCTGTCGTCGATGGCATCGTGAACGTCTTCGTCCTCCTCGGACGCCGTTAGCATCCTGTCCCCGGAGCGCTGGAAGACCACCGGGTTCGCATTCTCCAGTTGGAGCCCTCCGGACATTTTCACCTAGATTTTATACGCCTTTAAAAGGACAAAATATATATATATCTAACCCGCTGTGCTGCGTTGTTGTGCTGGAAAGAGCGACCTGAGCGAGCACTTCCGGGTTTAGCGGAAACACAACGTCAACGGGAGCGTCTTAAAGGAACAGTTGCCTGAGGAAAGAAGATGCGCTTCAAAGGTGTTCAGAGGTGCTGCCGCTGTTTCTGATTTTAGCTCGTTTAAACCACAAACAGCACAAGTTTACAGCATTAACCACACACATAATGTAAAATAGTCATATTTAATTAATTAAATTAAATGCCTCAATAACAAGCCACTTTGAGTGTCGACAAAAACATTTGATCTATTGTTATTATTATTATTATAAAGCAACTGCACTTACCTTGCAAATGAATGTCTGTGTAAAAGCAAACTTGTGTCTCTGTTCCACACCCCTAATTTTATTTAGAGATATTAATCTCTATTTTAGATTAAACATAATTGGTCACGGTGTATTTTTGGCTTGTCCTCTAGGTGGCAGTGTCTTTTTATTCTAGCCACACACACCCATTATATTACAGGTAAGATGTGCTTAACACATAAACCAATCGTCTATACTTGCTTATCCGTGCAGTGTCATTAGGGCACGGGTTCCTGTCAACAGCAATGATTGGGGAACAGGTGGGGGAGAGGGGAGACATGGACAGAGTCATTCTGCAGAGTTATATTCCATAAGTTAGAATATTATTGAAAAGTCCATTTGACTAAGTTCAGCAAGTGAAACACGTTCCACAAATTATTTATACACAGACTTAGGTCTCCAGCCTGTATTTCTGTTAATTATAACTTAAGATTAGAATACTATATAGGCCAATAAACAAGCATTCTTAAAACAAAAATTTGAGTTTTCTCTATTTCTCGCTCTCTTTTTTTTTCTACCAAAAACTGGATGACAGAAGTCAGTCTGGTGCAAAATTGTCCTTTTCTTTTGATGGACAATTTTGCTTACAGAGACTTCATAATTCATTTTATCTGTTGTTTTGTTTATTTATTTTGGATATGTAAGATGTCTTCCAGTTCCAGTGTTATCCCTCATGCCATAAAACAACAAAACTCCTATGTATTTAATATTTTATTGTATATATTTATACTATATCCATTTTCTAGCACCCTTGTCCCTAGTGGGGCCGGGAGATGCTGGTGCCCATCTCCAGTGAACGTTTCAGGTGAGAGGCGGGGTTCACCCTGGACAGGAAACATCAATAGTTATTATTATTACTATTACTATTATTAATACAATCTTTCTATGTCTCAATATTCATTGGAATGTAACCTATTGACCTTTGAGAACGTGTTCTTGTGTTCCTGTGACCATTATATTACTTGAAAATGGTCTCAAAATAACAATATAATCGTAATCACGTCCGGGAAAATTTATCATCCGAAAAACTTTGTTATGGTGACGGGCCCACCGGCTGAACGGTTGTTAGAAAATGCATTTTAATCTGACAAACCGGCCTTGTTGGAAGCCATATGCAGTTTGACTGTGCAGTTGATTCGTGATTATTCGCACCATGAAATATGACATTTTGAGTCCAGTTTGTAGCACCAAAGCATAATAGCATACGTCAATGCAGAATGACAAGAAAACCAACGCATGTACACAATGCTCTCAAACACGAGGGACCGCGTGCTCACTGCTCGACTCAGACCATGACTTTGTGTTTATTCTTCATTTCTGAGAGCACAGAGAGCAACAAAGCCCTGCACGATCTGATGAGAGTCAGACACTGTTTCTGCAGTTGAGCCCAGAGCAACACACCTGTCGAGCTTTTAATGAGATCACAAAGCCGGTGACGGCCGGTGCCTGACCTGAGATACAAAAAAAAGCAGCAGCGGTCGTCAGCGTGCGACCTGCTGGGAACAGTGTTTCCCCACCTGTGACATTTTAGCATTTATTCGAAAAGATCACACCTTGGAGAGATGTAAGGTTTTGACAAATTTGGCATTTTAAACATGCAGACAACTTCGCTGAGCACTTTGTGTGGCGGGCCTTTGTCAAGTTGGCGCTGAGACAAAGACACACGTGTGTGTTGAAGTGCCCCGGTAAAGTGTTCAAATCTCCTGAACTTGCTGAGATTTCGCCGTACAGACAGTCTCAAATGGCGAAACGAATAAAAAGGTAACAAAAAGTGGAAATCCGAAATGAAACTGGTGACGTTCCTGTTGCTGTTTATCAAAAGCCACTCTGGAGGGAAACGGCCTTTCAGCCTCGACGTTTGTTCAGGATAAGTGCAGCATAAAAACTGAAAGCATGCCAGCTTCAGTCGAATCAGACCTGCTGACTCCAAGCAGTCGATGTCTTTTTCCTGAATGAGTGTCACACCTTCGTCACCATTTGTCAGCTCTCTCATAACTCAACCTCTTATCTGTAGCTCCTTTTAAGCTTCAGTCGCCAACATCTGTCACTTCCTTGTGATTTAATGAGCACAACCGAGAGCCTCCAAAGCCTAAACAGCACAAAGAGTTCTCAGCATATCAAAGTTCTGTTTCAAGTCTCAGGATTGTGATGTTTTCGAAGAACTTTCCTTTTAAGTTGAAGGTGGATCCTGGAAAAGCTCTACGTTTTTTTGTGGTTTTTTTTGGTTTTTTTGGGGGGGGTTTTATCCCCCCTCCCCCATAAAGCATCTTATCCCTTCAGAGAGCTGGGGACTCTTCGAAAACTCAAAAGTTCTTGACGAAAAAGAAAAGTTGGGGAACAAAGAAGGAGAGAGAGAGAGAAACAGGTGAATGATGAATGACGGAGAGGTAATGAAGTGCAGCGGATCGGGTCGTGCTGGGATGTTTGTGGTTGAGCTCATTAGAGATGAACTCGCATCTTCTCTTTCACAGCAGCGGTGCGGCAACGCCCGCATGAGGGTGATGACGACACCTAATTGACAGCGCGGAGAAAAGGCAGAGGCGCATTTCTAACACTGTTCTAACCAAACAGGTTTCATGCTTACCACCATTTGAATGGTAGTCCACCAAAAATGTGAGACACTAATGAAATTCTGCAGTTGGATCGCATGACCCACACTTTATTCAGTGTAGATATTTATTGAGCTTTAACTTTTAACTGGAGAAGGAGGTTTAGGGTGAATGTTGATTTTTTTTTGTTTTTTTTTTTGTTGTTTTTTTTAAATAGGTGGGAATCCTGCGTTGGCATTAAATGACAAGAAAATGCCCGTATGGTATGACAGCAAAAAAAAAAAAAAAAAAAAAAAAGAAAAAGAAAAAAATTCAGTCCACAAAACTTAGTGTCAATCTTGGAAGGAGATTCAAAACTAAAGCCACTCGCAAGACCACATGATTTTATTTCATTTTTTTCCCCCATTGAAACGTTTGAAAAGTTGAAGAAAGGCTTGTCAGACCTCACCATGAGAAGACAAAATGCAGGAGACCGCCTTTATGTCGCTGCCTAAGACATAAAAAACATAAGAGTTTTTTCTACATATTCGCAAAGTTAAAAAAAAAGTCTGAAGGACAAACTACCTTGTTTTGCTAATCAAAGGCATTGTTCTATGAAATCGCTAAAATGGAAAAAAGAAGAACCTATCAGATTTTTGTGCAGATCCGAGCTGCTTTCGCTGGCCTCTCTTCCGGGCCAATCTTTGGAGATTAGTTGACAAATAATATCCCATTAACCCTGGAACTGGAGCCTCTGATGCACAAAGACCTCCATTGCCGCTCCATGTAGTCGTAAGGCTGCGTGTTAATTCATTTTCCTTTATACTCTGCTGGTTTACCACAGTGAGCTGCCGGTGGTGAGGGCCTGTCCAAACGCCTGGTGATTCATTTTGGCCCCTCCTCGGTGCCGCAACTTATTTCAACTTGTAGCAATTATGGGTGTTAAAACTGGTTTGTTGCCTTTGTGTCTGTTAGATCCCAGTGCAGAAATGGGAGTACAGTAAGAGACAGTAGAAAAGAAAATCTCCTGGCACTTCTAGCCATGGAAATAATGTTTCCATCACTTGTTCAGACGTCGTACTGCAAGCTCCACCTTAAGAAAAATATCTTTTTGGATGCGGAAATTCTCTGCTGCTCCGGAGCAGAATCACTTTTGAATTTCAAACTATTGGAATTTGTTTTGTTTTGTTCCTCTATAATTGAAATTGTTATTTAAAAAAAAAAAGTCTGCCAGACCTTTTTCATTAGTGAATTAATATTAATATGTATATATTTCCCCTCTTTGTGGGAATGAAGCTAATTCACAGAGAAACTGAAAGCAAAGAAGTGGAACCCCCTGACAAACTTTCAACCTTGTAAGATGGTACATGATGTAACATAAATCCCACGTTCCAAAGTAATCATTATCTAGCAGCAGATTCATATTTTCTACTCCCTCTAGTTTTCACCAAAGTGAGATTTTTTTTATTTTCCAGCTCGGCCCCCCCTGCCCCCACCCGTCGTTCACCTCAGATGGGTAAGCAACGCCTCGAATCGTTAAAGCTCTGAAGCATCCCGGCATGGAGCCCTGCACCTAATATCACGCTTCAACTATGCGGTCAATACGCGACAACGGTGTGAAAAAGCCCAGAGTGCTCCCAGAAACACCAGCGGACGTAGTTTAATTCACGCGGCCCGCTCGCCGAGGTCAAAGTCAACAGGAGCGAATCAGCTCAGGTCTGGCAGACAAGTGGAAGAGCAATCATTTCAGTCAGTGAGGCTAAAAAGACACTCAGTTTGAAGAAGAGCCAGATATCAAAAAGCTGCAGGCAGGCGTCCAGCTGGCTTGGCAGCGTTTGGATTTTGATGTCGAAAGCTGACATTTTCCAGCTCCGTTTGCACGCTTGCGGTCAGTATGAAGCAGGAAATTCAGCCGAAGCAGAAAAGTCAGGCTAAAATGCTAAAGCTTCTCTCTCCGGGTTCCTGCGGGTTTCGCCAACTCAAATCTAAGGCCTATTGAGACCCTTGTGAATGAAACTCAAGACATGTACGACAACAGAAATGTAAAAAAAAGATCGTTACGTCTTTTATAACGTAGTAGTGCCAAACTTTTTTTTTTTTTTTTTTGTTTTTTTGCACAGAATACATGCAGCATCCTCTGGGTTGGCGACAGAAACGTCAACCAGCCAATGGGCGAAAAGTTTACGAGAAAAGCCAGGAAGCCAGCAAGGGTACCAGGTGTGACTTTAAGTTAAAGTCCTATCCTTTCAAAAAATGTTTGAAGAGAAGCGGGCTGACCGTGAATATTTATTAATAATTAATTAGCAACGGTATTTATTTATGAATGATGAAACGGCTCTCCATATTTCTTCAGGTTATGTCGCTTTATTCTCCGGAGATAAAGAAAAATAACACGGACTTCCTCAGATTCTTTCGAGAGAACTGAATATTTAATGGAGAGTCTTCTTTATTTTCAATTTTTTTTTTCACAATGTGCACAAACCTGATTTTTAAACGCTGAGAGCAGCACCATACATCTCCCCATTTCATCCACCTGATCTCGAGACATCAGATCGATGAAATGGAGAGATGGAGGTCAGATGAAAAAGACGGACAACTATTGTGGTCAAGTATAGCAATAAAAAAAAAGAAGAATAAATAAATAAAGAAATAAAAGAAATAAATCAATAGTGAAAACAGAAGGACCTGTGTGAAATGAGCTGCAACAAATGACGGTGGACACACACCGCAAAGTCTTCGTGCAGAAAAGCTCTGCTGTTTGGCAATGAATTAGAGAATCAAGACGATGTGCTTCTCTGAGGGGTTTTAGCTCTTAAACAGCCAAAAAAATAGTGACGAAATGCACACATCGGAGGGAACGCTGCAGTTCCGCCCAAAGTGACAAAAGACGGAAACATTGCGGTTTCACCTTGGCTGCGAAGGAATTTGAGTTGTGTTCCTCTCCCACCTGCTTTTCTGTAACACAGTGGCGTTTTAAAGTGCTTCTCAGTTTGTGGTCGTTTTACGGCTCTCTGGTCTCATTACTCCCACTTCGTTGACACGAAGTTGTGATTCCAGAAGCAGCTGCTCTGGCTCGTGACAGCATCTTTGACGCGACGTTGCGGTTGTTGTCAGGAAGGTGAATACGTCCAGAGAATAAAGAGGACGGTTGAAAATGGGAGGCTGATGAAAGCAGAAGAAGGGAGATGTAGTGAGAGCAAGACGAACAGCAGACTGGTTGAAAACTTTGCTGAACTGAGTGCTGGACCCGAAAGAAGCAACAACAAAAAAAAAAAAAATGGCAGATTGATACACCAAATGGTAATTTTCTCCATTAGTCATTTAATGGCCGAGATAATAGTGCTTTATATGGGACATTATTGGACGTCTAATGAATCTCTGACTTCCATTGCGTCTCAGATTAGAGGACAAAGAGAGACAGAAATGAACGTTGATGGTTCTTCTGAGTGCCTTATGATATTCGTCTCACATTTTCTCACATCACAACCTTCAAGGTGTGTTTAAGCGCAGGGAGGCGAAGCAGGGACATCAGCAAGACGATCAACTCAATACCAGTTCATTTGTATCAATCATTTCAGTAACAAGGCTGAGCAAAGTGCTGTCCGTCATAAAAACATAATGCAGTCAAACATTTTGAAACAAGCAATGTGTACTACAGTTTGTCAAATGCCATCATCAAAATGATCAATTTGATTAATGTTCCACTTAATACTAATCGATAGCATTGGAAGATCTGACTGTTTGGTGAAGGAGTGAAGCAGTTTTTCTACCACAAAATCAACGTCTATATTCAAAGTTTCCGTATGAAGTCAGCTCGGAGAATATTTTTGTCACTTTTACAAGTAGAATAAACGCACAAAACCTCTCCCCGAGTGTTTTTTATTTTGAGTGCGTCAAAAACCTCCTCCTGGAAAGCCATTCTGGCCTTTTTGATTTTTGGACCTCATTATGACGCAAGAGTAGCCACAACAGATCGTCATCCGTCTTCTCGTTGCTCATTCTGTCCACGTTTTCAGAAACCCTTCCTCGGATTTCTAAGGCAAAAAAAAAAAAAAACAACAAAAAAAACCCCATGAAAACACAAGAAACCTTTTTGCATCAACCATTTACATAATATTGCTGCGTGAGCGTGCTAATGAAAATGGCAGCCGACGAGAGCAAATACAATGGAAATGCAAAGAGAATTATGGAGATGCTTTCAGACCCTCACTGTGCACAACATTTTCCCAATTAGGGAGAAAAAGTTTTCAAACTATTTAATTCTCTCCTCACTTTCTGTGTTTTGTCCAAATGCAAACTCTCAGCATAGGACGCAGGTGGTGACGCGAACGCAAAGCGGAGTCGGAGTGCAACCGGCCTGCTTCATCCGGTGTGTTGAATAAAATTGAGTTACAGACGAGGCCCAGCAGGGGGCGCTGCAGTGGGGCTCAGATCCAGCAGCAACACCAATTCAACACAAGTTCAATTTAGTCAAATATCACCAAAAGTTCCCATTTTGGGGGAAATGTATTCTAGCATAATTTAGATTTAACACTATTTTTTTATGTTACATTTCTGCAACAATTTAATCCTATGAGATTTATTGAGGCTGGGGGAATGTAACTCAGTCAGTTCTTGCTCACGGAATAAGCTGCTTTCCTGTATTGCTGAGTTTCTTTCTCTGCCATCAGCACATTGAGCAGCAGGTCGAATGAAGGCGCCAAGTCCCGCCTCCCGCCTCTGATTGGTCGATTCTGACAGGGAGCGCTGCACTGGGACTAGGTTGGAGGAGCTAGATTTTCCCACAGATAACCTGTCTTAGATTATACTGGTACAACCTGGTGACAGTTTGAATAAATGTGTGGAAAATTTATTTTTTATTATTATTTTTTTAATTACTAAATAAAAATATAACCCAGTAAACTGATGCAGCAGAGACGGCGGTGCGTGGACCCCCCTCTCTCTGCGCCTCTGCCTGCCCCCTCAGTCTGCAGACGAGGCTTTCACCGGGACTTCAGACTCCTCTGACAGCAGCAGGGAGGGAGAGCAGATCATCAGCGCTGCAGCTTCCCTCCGCTTCACCATGGAGCCGCGCGCCGCTCGGCTCGTCCTGATGCTCGTCAGCTGGTGCGCGGACATGAACGCGGGTGAGTCCAGGCGTCTCTCTGTCGCCCCATCATGTATTTTCGTGCCGCGTGAAATGAAAACTTTTTTTTTTTTTTTTTTTTTTTTTCCCTTTTTCGTGTCGACATTGAAAATGTGAATTTCTGCATGTTGGTTAGTTTGTTTCCTGAAAGAGAAAAATGAAAAAAATGAGTTATTTTTTTCTTCTTCTTCTTCTTCTTTAGTATTTAATGCCTATTTAATTTTAAGCATGTTTCCCCCCCCCGCCCTGCCAAAACATTACAGCAAAAATAAAGAATGTGCAAGAATGTGCAATAATTCGCCAGTCGTCCAAAACAACAGCAGCTGACGTGACATGACTCAGTTTTTTTTTTTTTTTTTTTTTTTTTACAGTGTGTTGTGGTGATGTGCCATCTAAGCCCTGATTCTTGAAAAACAGGAACCTCAAAAATATGAAACGCAAATAAGAAATGATCTCAGGCACCTCTTCTAGCATATGCAGCGCTGCAGAAAAGATGTCATGTCCTTCCATCTAAATGTGAAATTGGGTTTAAAATTGGAAAAAAAAAAAAATGTCCACGTGAGGGAATCCAGTGATGCTTTAATGTGACTGAAAGCTTGTTGGAATTAATCCAATAGGCTGATGTTTGATTAGGATGCATTTGAATGGGAACTAAAGGACAGATGCTGATTTAAAATCTTTAATGTCCTTTAGAAAGATAAATCAGTAAGTTAATGCTTTCACATTCAAACAATGCGCTGCATATCCTATGTAGATGTGGAGTAAATAGAGTAGAAACAAGGTGGATTTACATTAGAGAAAAGATTTTTTAAAAAAAGAAAAAGAAAAGAGAAAACGAGAGGAGAGTTAAAGTTAAGGTTAAAGTTGCCCTCTCCTCACAGTCTAACATGACAAATGCTGTGCAATACATACAGTTATGATGGAGGCCCCCCCCCAGTGCATTATAAGCCTGGCGGGCCACCAGGCTAATCATTTCTCATTTAAGTTTTTTAAATGTTTGCATTTTTAAGACTTTATAGTTGGTGTTCAGGTGCTAATCTTTCAATAACACATAACCATCAAGTGATATTTTCAAATTTTCCGTCAACGTTAAACATTTTTTTTAACTCAAAAAGACAACAGGGTGAATGACTGTTCACTCAGGGCCCAAACGCCAGGCTTAGCCAGTTTTCCGGGGGAAACCTTGGATCTATCAATATTATTATAATTATTGACTCTTTTTTTTTTTTTTTTTTTGTAGCAGACTACCAGGTGTGACCTCGACATACAAAGGGCACATTATGAACAAATACGTCATCAATGTGTGGCAATTAAAAGAGCAAATGAAATCCTGCTCTCTCAGTGGAGCAGAAAGTACCTTGAACAACAAATGCTTTACTGTCATCTGTTTTTGTGGCCTAGATGGAGACTGGTGCATTATTCACTATAAGGGCAATCCTGTCAGAACTTTGCTTAGAGCCTCTATTTGTGAGAAACTATGAAAAAATAAAAAATTAAATAAAAACTTGTTTTTGCCTAAAAGACGACTGGTTGCATCAATGACGTCAAAGCATTACATGAAAGAGCCTGGAAAGCTAATGCAGTAAACAATCCTCCAAATAATTTCACTTTTCTTTTTTAGGTAAGCGTCACAGCCCCAACAAAGTGACGAAGTTGATAGTTGTGTGGAGAAAGTTCTGCCTTTTAGCTCAGATTAGCCACATCCAAAGCCCGTCTACTCAGACGAAACAGAACATGTCATAATTATGAGGCAGGACATTCGCTTCAAGAGACGTTTTGTCTTCTCACTCGACTCTCTCGACTTCAACGGCGGTGATGTTATTTTCTCGCCGTCTCCTCTCTCGGCTGCTCCGGAGTCGGTGAAGTGTGTGTTCTAATCACAAGCTAATGACAAGCTGATATCACAGCTTTTGTAACCTCTGTCTCGCTCTCCGTGTGTGTGTGTGTGTGTGTGTGTGCGTGTGTGTGTGTGTGTGTGTGTGTGTGTGTGTGTGTGTGTGTGTGTGTGTGTGTGTGTGTGTGTGTGTGTGTGTGTGTGTGAGTGCGTGTGTGTGTGTGTGTGTGTGTGTGTGTGTGTGTGTGTGTGTG
>VMRN01000067.1:869436-931841 GCA_010277015.1 Poeciliopsis turrubarensis
GTGTGTGTGTGTGTGTGTGTGTGTGTGTGTGTGTGTGTGCGTGTGTGGGCGTGTGTGTGTGTGTGTGAGGTGTTTTCTTGGGAGTGGAGTGTTGACATCTCCAGATAAGTGAATAGCAGTGTGTGAAGACAATAAAAGGTGTTGTGTCTGTATGCTCACAAGTCGCGGTGTGTGTTCAGATGATGAATTCGCCGATCATAAGAGATGTTCATAAAGTAAAAGTAAAAGTGGTTGAAGCTTTTCTACATTTTACCATGTCGCAACCGCGAACCTCTGTGTGTGTTATTAAGCTTTTATATGGTTGACCAACACAAAAATATTGACATTTTTTCAGTCTGCAAACTGTTGTGCTCAGGGTTGTGTACAGAGAGACACTAGGTGGTGATAGATCACGTGTCTTTTGTCATCGAATCAAAAAGTAGCCCTCTGAAATCTTCTCCTGTGTGTGACTTGTGTTAAATCTCACACTACTAAGGCAGCTGATGGTTTTTGTTTGTCTGTGCAGACCGCTGGCTGCTGCATATATGAGATATGTGTTTTTCTGACTCTATTCATTCTCATCTAATGAAAGAGCAGCGCCTCGTATGGCTGTAAGTTCAGGGATCCGTCTCCCCTGTTTGTTACGCTGTTTGTCTTCGAGCTGCACCATTGCAAATTTTCTTGTGCGTCTGTGCGACGTCAATGAAGTCTGATTCTGGTTTACATTGGGATTATTTAGATCAACTTTGTTAGCTAGTTAGACGGCAACTTAAATGTTAAAAGACTGAAAGGCAACTTAATATTTTCAATATTGGCCTAACTGTGTGGGACCTCTGGTTAGGTCTAAGGTACAGGCTGATTTTTATTGTGATATGACAAAATGTCAAGCGGTGACAGATGGTAACGTGTCAGAAAGCGCCACGTCTTACTTCTTCTGTTGACTGAGGCTGAACGGTGTGTTTCAGACGCCATTGTGTGATAGGGAGAATTTGAATGTGACGTGATAGGCTCCTGCGTTTCTGTCTGCGAAGCCGCACAGCCTTCGATGTGAACATGATGAGTGTTTTATGAGACGCGGGAGCTCGAGGTGGCACCGGCTGAGACAAAAAGCTGGAAGAAGCTAAAGAGAGGCTCTGATTTTGCCCGCAGTGTCATTTGTAAAGATTGTGTGTTCAGACAAGGGAAGCTGATGAAGTCGAGGCAATCTGAGCCGGGACGATAAATTAGCTTCAGGCAGGAAGGCGTCTGGAGTGACTTACTAAACGTTAATGAGTTGCTTTCCGGGAAGAGAAATGAAAGTTTGCCATTTTTTGGACAAACTTTCCCAGTGCTTGAAGGTTGCCACAATCATCTCTCAGTTCTACGTGAAACTGGGGTTTCCAGCTTTCACACCATCCGGGAAGGACGGTTCTGTTTCCAGAAACAAAACGGTTCTTTGCACCAAGACGGGCTGAGAGCTCTTTTGGCAAGGACGACACTTTTACGTCAAAGCAAGATAAAAGCCAGATTATGGTTCTAAAATAAAGACAAAGATCTTAAATTTTTGGAGACAAGGGGGACATTTTTGGTCAGAAGACAGTTACTACGTTTGGGGGGGGGGGAACGGTGGAAGTTAGCAAATCTGAGAAAGTCTTTTCCATTTCTACAGCAGCACCATGTTGTGAGGGTATTTTGTTGCAACAAAGACTATCGAGGAATAGAGGACTGAACAATACTCTATGTGAAAACTGTTGAAGAAATATCTCAATTTCACACAGCGTGTGAAAATATCTGTCTTCAAAACAACAAAAACAACATGATGCAGTCTATGAATGGGAATTGATGGCCCTGTGATATGCGACTCCCCCAAATTCTTCTTCTTGTTTTTTTTTCTTTTCTTTTTTTTTTTGTAAACGGTGCATCTGTTTTCTCTGATCCTCCGAGCTGCAGTCAGATCAGGTAACCCTGAGTGCAGTTCAAGTGTCATTAGTCTCCGGGCCTTCGGCTGACGCTGAACATCACAGAGCAAAAAGCTGAACAGAAGCCAACAACTTGGGATGCAGCCGAGACGATAGCTGACAGGTGGCTTAACGAGTCGGACAGTGGAGCAGCGGAAAACATGAGAGGAAACCTGCAGTGTTGCTGAAGCCTTCCCAACATCAGACCCCTGCAAAGATGTTTAGTTCAAAGGAAATATTGTGAGACGTCTAAGAATATCGCAGCTGCACGCGACGATGTGAGCTATTGTTATGAATCACTCTGACCGATCTTGAAGAAGCAAACCTATAAGCTTAAATATCTAAACTACAAAATAACTAAACAGAACATAGTCTTTAAAAACAGTGACAACAGGACTGCTGTAGCCAGGAGTGTTATAATTAGAGAGCTATGTGGCTCAGTCCTCTGAGGTTTTATGAATAAAATATATTCTTCTTTTCAAGTTCGCCAAGGAAACTGGTATGTTCTGATATTTCTGATTCATAAAGAATCGTGCTTTCAACATCCCAGGTCGGTGTCTTCCACTGAGCTCTGAGCTGAAGACGTGTGAGCTCCGTTATGCGCCCGGAGTTAGCTGGAGTCCTGCTGCAACTCTTGAGAAGTGGTGTTCGGATTTAATGAACGTCACCTATGAAACCGTGTTTTTGTAAAAACATTTTCTAATGTTTATGTTGTTTTTTTTTTTTGTTTTTTGTTTTGGTGATTCTCAGAGACATGTCACAGGCCGCTGGTGTCGAGTTTATCACCGTCGTCGTTCAGGAGCTCCTCGCAGCTGTCCAGCAGTCACGGGCCGGGTTTTGCTAAATTAAATCGGAGAGAAGGTGAGTGACGTCACTGCGGATGTACTGCAAATTATATCACGGTGTGGTTATTAGCTATCAGCGCTTTAGTCTCTTATAACTAGTCTTTGACATTGTAACATAGAGGCCACACTGGACAAACAACTCATACCTTAAGGTTAACCTAAACGCACCAAATGTAAACTGTTGTAGCTACATGCAGAAAGATGAGGAGCAGCTTTTCATGCACATAAATGTGCAGCAAACATAATTCCTGACAGACCGCTGGAGGTTTTTGTGTCTCTTCCTTCAATAGTTCTTGGTGTTGCGACGGAGGGGGAACAGGTTCTCCAATGAGTTTGGATCATTTGGCGCAGCGCAGTCAGTGCGAAAGCGAACCGCACCAAAGTGTAACAAACGTCGCAATTTCAGTCCCCAATCGATCCGAGTCCATGTGACTGTCAGGTGTGAAGGCGCCCTAAAATTTTAGTTCTGAGTGTCAAGAAAAGTAGAAACCTTGAATGTTCTTTTGGATCAATTCAAACACTAACTTCAGGTAAGTTCAAGTACTTGTAATCCAAGTGCTGACTCCTTTCCAGCCTGGCTTTTCAATGCCTTCACAGATGCAGAAAAAAAAGGATAACATTTTGCCAGTAGTTTAGAAGAGACGTATCAATAATGCCCCACAAACTCAGGATGTAAATCGCTGTACATCTTTCACTTGTGCTTTGTAAAGCCACGCATGTAGATTACTGACGCAGCTCAGTGGGTTGCTGTCCTCAAGCCAACCTCGTACTCCTCTGCTCTGCAGGACGCCGGCATCTCGCACTGTGCTGAGAGGCAACATGCTGAGATTAAACATAGTTCAGGCTTAGTTGGACACCATAACACCAAAACGATCACAGAGAAATTTATTTCATTTTTTTTTTTTTTCTGTTTAAGGGAAAACATACAAACCCTCAGAAATGCGCCGAGCAAAAATAAAGCCTCCCACCCACTCGTGGTCCTGTTGTCACATGTAACATTGAGGAGTTTCACATCAATAAATAATTGCTGCCTATTGCGTCCTTCGCTACGCAAGCTCTTTAAAATTCCCTGTGCGTTTGCAGTGGTTGTGTGCAGAGAATCTCCCTGCTGTTTCTGCTCCGCTGACCATGACACCTCGCAGCACGCGATGAGCTTCACTTGGATTCAAAATTAGCCAACTCCTCATGAGTTGCTTGCAAGGGGGGAAGACGGCGGTGGAAGGTTCCTCGTTTGTGCTGCGGGTTTGCGTTTGGAAAGTGGATAAATAATGAAGCCGACGTGGCTTTGCTGACTCGGTTTAGAACACCTGCAGGAGCGCTCTGAAGTTACATATCCCTTATCATTGGCAGTGATACAGTATGATACAGTGTGACAAAGACATAAACTAGTTGGTCTTATTTTTGTATTGCCTGGTGATTTAACGCTAACAAAATGGACCACCCTAACCCTAACCCTAACTCTTTTTGCCACATAAGCCAAATTTTGACGTATAAAAAGCAATTAGAAGGGTAGGACAATCGCAGGGTGAATACCTTTTAAAAGACAACACTTCTCATTTCAAGTTTACTTGACAATAATATAGAAAGCAACATTTTTTTCCCCCTTCAAAATAGTCATTTTGCAACGTCAATTTCATTCCACCTGCGGCTCAATAGGCATCGAGCTGCAGGTGATTTACGACGGCCTGCGGCTTCCTCGAAACATGGTTGCCCTTGGAGTAATAGCAACCTTTCAAAGAGTCAATACCACTGATCGATGTTGCTGTGTCTGCTTCGGCACTAACAACCATCAAAGGCAAATGGTGGACCACCAGGATCCACTGGGCAGAGACACGCTAATGACCATCAACCAGTCTATAACGTAGAGGACCGCCGGGTTGAGACAAATGGAAGTAAACAAAGTTGCTCTTAAATACGTGGAGAAAGACAAAGTTGTTAACTTTAAGAAGTAATTAAGCAGTAAGACTTGATTACATGTCTGTGACCGCATGAGTAGACACAGCAAGCGAAAGACTTTTAAATGTACTTGCTGACGTACAATTTAGAGTCATCGGGTCACTAAAGGGCATAATTGTCTAGAATTTTCACTCGGTGTTTCAGTGTATCAAAACAAAGCCGTGATCTTTTATATTTGTGTTCAACCAGAACGAGAAAGAAAGCAGACATGTCTTTATAGTAAAACTGGCTTTTTTTTTTTCTAGCTTTGTAGCATGTTATAATGTTGCTCCTTCATCAAAAACATACCTGCTGTGTTGCCTTGGTGGTGACATGTGTGTCTGGGATCCTTTGATCTCCGTGGCAACCATTCAGCTCTGCAAAACGGCTGTGCGGACGTAGGCCCGCCTTTGAGATGAATTACAGTTTCCAGGCAGCACCCCTCCCTCGTGGCTCCACCTCTCAGCTTCTTCAGACTAGCCAGCAGAAATTAGCAAACACCTGGTGGAGTTGCGCATCTGCTGAACTCATGATATGAACTACATCTCAGTGCAACTCTGGTAAAAACACGAAAGGGTTAATCGAGGAGCCATTGTTTTGACTTCCTGACGACGGAGTTCCTGACGATGCTCACATGTCCAGGCAGAGGAAGCAGTTGCAAACCCGTACGTGGGAAGGACGAACAATTTCAGCTTTTACCACCTCATCTTAACTCGTAGTGTTGAGGAATAGCACATTCTTCTCTCTTGCTCAGACAGATTCTTCCCTCTCTGGTTCCTGCTGCAGGTGCTGGAGGCTGGTCTCCTCTGAATTCAGACGAGCGTCAGTGGCTGGAGGTCGACCTCGGTGGGCGGACGCAAATCACATCCGTTGCTACGCAAGGTCGCTACGGGAGCTCCGACTGGCAAACGGCCTACCAGCTGATGTTCAGCGACACGGGACACAACTGGAGACAGTACCGGCGGGAAGGACGCCTCGGAGTGAGCCTATTGTTATGTAGCAGTTTTTCCTCAGACCCATTTAACAAACTCTCATGGACCACCCAGCTTAAATAACACAACGAAACAACTCAACACCTTAATATGTTCACCTGAAATGAGAATATTATCCTTTTAACACACTTATTGTCACGTCCACAGATTCTGAAAGTGTGGATTCAAAGCTTTCCCATGGAAATAAATAAAAAGCAGTTGTTCTTTTCTACCGAGTGTTGCGTGCATAAACAACATTTAGGCCTATTTGTAATTTAGAAGCACAATTAAAGGAAAATAGGCTTGAGTTGCTGTGGCAGAAACAAAAAACATACCATGCACGCATCGTACGCATCGTACTTTGAGCTCAGTTTTAGAAAGGTCATTGATTCAGCACAGGATTTGGTAGCAGTAAGTGAACGAGCAAACCGCCAGATTTCTGCGGGGTCCATGTCGCTATACCAGAGGCAGTGCCAGCCTGTTTGGCGCCCTGGGCGAACCCCCTCTCCGGTGCACCCTCTGCCCCCCCCCCCATCAATGAAGCTGTTGACGCTGAATTAACTTTGTAGCTTAAAGACTATGGGAGAGGAACAGGGACGGTTTTCAGGCTTTCGGATCCTGACGATCTCTCCTGCAGCGTGCCGATGCAAATCCATGCTTTGCAAAGTTTGTCACGACTTTCAGGGCTTGGAGTTGCCCGCTGAGCTGCTCGTCTGTCATAACTCCTGCAAGACTTCCTTTTAAGCTCAGTAAGGCTGCGTTTCTCTGACCCGCTGCTCTTCTCACCACCCTTGCATCTCCCGTTGCCTGTGAAGGAGCATGAGAGCCGAAAACGGGGATTACAGTCGTTCCAAGTGTTTCTGAACTTAAGCTTTCTGGTCGTACGGGAGAGATTTCCACTGTAGGAAAGAGGAACACGCAGACCAGTTTCACCAGTATGAGCACCAGCGAAAAGCAAACATAATGTGCCAACCAGCTGAGTCCTGGTGTGTTTTGTAAGCGATTGAAAGTGTAAAAAGTGGAATTTACTTAAGACTGTTTTTCTTGAAGGTTCATTGCTGAAAGTGCTGGAGTTTGGGACGGGAGGAGTCCTTCTAATGCGCATAGAACAAGGTGTCACAGAAGCATGAAAAGCATGAAATTCAATTTTATGCAAAAATCAAATTGATAGTATTGTTTTATAAGTGTTAATTGGCAGTGTGATGTGTTTTCCAAGTAAACAGTGCCCTATGTTAGCACAATCAATAGCTATGTTCTTACCTTCAGTTATAAAAAAGCTGTATATCAGTATTTATTTTTCTTTATATTAGTTGCAGCTTGTAGTGTTCAAGTTATTTAATTTAAACATACATTTTCTAATGGGTGGGGTCTACAGTTAATATTTGTCTTAATGGTTTACTCACACTTGTTCTTTTGTTTGAGGTGCTGCAACTACAGACCTCCTGTTTATTTTTTTTTTTAAGAATTAAATTGAAACTTTTTCTATTTTCTGAACATCCTTTGCCCTTGTTTGAGTCTGCTCCCTCACAATCAAGCAAGATTTGAAAGAAAATCAACTTTGTCACGCCACATCTTGAAATCGGGCTCCTGTCGCTTTAAGAAGCTCCTCCTGCGTCCGAAACTTGTGTTTTCTGGAACACAAACATGCCCTTCCTTTTCAGTGCAGGGCGCATTTGTTTGATGAAAAGGTTACAACGACAAAACGTTTGTGTTGGCTGTGGCGCTTCTCGCCTACGTGTCGTAATCTACGAAGCTCTTTCTCGTTGTTGTTGTTTCGCAGGCCTTTCCTGGGAACAGTAATGCAGACAGTGTGGTCCAGCACAACCTCCGGCAGCCGGCCGTCGCTCGCTTTGTCCGCGTCGTTCCTCTCCACTGGAATCCAAACGGTCGGATTGGACTCAGGCTGGAGGCTTTCGGATGCCCTTACAGTCAGTTTTCCCCCCTAATCTCCTCTGAAGCCTCCGAGTGCAATGTCCATGCAATGTCTGCTGACGTTTTGTTCACATGTTGACTTTATGTATGTTTGCCTCTGTTTTTAAATCAGTCAGAAAACTATTCGTTTAGCCTTTTTTCAGGATTGAAAATAGTAACTGTTTCTGAAATGGTTACTTTTAGACGTGTGGCTCGTTCACAAAATCCTTCATCAGGCTGTAGTTATTTTCATTCTGATTTACTTACTACACTTTGCCTTATTTGTATTTAATACAGTTAAATTATTAAAATTCAATCTGTGTGTTCGAACATTTTTAGTATTTATAACTGAGAACAAAATTCTCTGTGGATCTAAAAAGGATTTTCCGTTTCCTTGCATATAGTGAAGGTGTGGACGAGATGAAGACAGTGATGAACTTGTGTTGACAAAGATAAAAGGGCAGTTTGTAATTTTTCATAAATTCAACATGAGTCGGGTTTAGTCTCTGTTTACTGTGTGTTTTTAACGACTGCATTTTCAATGGAGTAAATATTAAACTTGATCAATTTTCCGAATAGCAAATCAACTATTAGTGTTTTTTGGATGCTGGATTGAATGTTAAAACTCTTGTTTGTTAGATTTGTTAGTGAATATTAAAATGCATGTGATAATTGATAAATGTTTATGCCGTAAGGCCTTAGGAAAGTCACGAGAGTTTTGAGACTTAACTCAGACGACGAAGTCAAAACGTTTTTGGCTTCAAGATGGAGAGCGCTCCAGAAAAGACACAATGCTGTGAAACTTATTCTTGTATTTCTCAAAAAAGGCCAAAAAGAAGGAAGAAAAAATGAACGCAAAACTTTGTCATGTTGAGAAACTCAGTTTTGCGAAATAAACCAATTTCAATATGGCCCAAAAGAAACCCCACCTCAGCCTCGCGCCAAGATTTTTTAATCAAACAAAAGTTTCTTTTTTTCTTTTTTTTCATAATTTTCCCACTTTCAGTGAGCTAATTTATTTTCAAAACGTCGAATCGCACATTTCCGTGGTCGATGGAGACGCAGCTGTCCTCTTTCAGGTTCCGCCTCGGTGAGCTTCGACGGCGACAGCAGCCTCGTTTTCAAGCTGAGCCTCAGACCAAGGCAGACGTCCGCTAACGCCATCCGTCTGACGTTCAAAGCCGTGAGAAACTCTGGCTTTCTGCTTCACGCCGACGGACAGAACGAGCTCGGCCTCACTTTGGAGCTGCAGGACGGGCGACTTCTGCTGCTCCTCAGAAAAGGTACGACTCCGTGGTGGAAACTCAGGACTTCGGCGGTCGTGTGTCCCAAACAGGTTCCTTTTCCTTTGCCCTTTTGTTTGGTTCCATTGTCAATCCAATGGCAATTGCAGCCAGATGAGAGAAGTATGAAGAGGTTGTTTTCTAATTAAGAAAAATTGGAGGCTTGGCTGGTTTGTGATTCATCAATTTCCTCCCTTCTTGCAACTGCAGACACTGCAGGTCCAACCTCAGGAAACCTTATCTGTGGGCAGTTTCGATCGCTCAATCCCTGCCTTTCTAATCCCAATTCATTGACTTTAAAAATCACATCACGGGCAACGACTGGCTAATTTGCAGCTGTGTCTGCATTCCATTTGCATTAGTTAGTGCAGGTTTTGCTTCAGCTAACCCATTAAGATCACTCATTTAGCCTCAGCAGCCGTCAGAGGCTCTTATAGAAGTCCCTTCGTTCCACTCCGTTTGTCCAGGCTGCCGGAATAAATATCCACACTCATTTAGGATGCAAAGTACAATCCAGTGGATGCAGTAATGCACATTTGTCAAAATGCCTCAGCACATATCAGAGGTTCACCTGCACATGTTTGGGTCTTCATTCTGGCACTGTGATTAGTGCGGTTGCAGATGTGTTTCTGTTGGATTTTCACTTCTCCGCACAGACAAATCAAAACATCTCAAAGCCGCTAAATCAACGTAGCTCACAATGATGACATTGTTCCTTTTTATTTAGCACCTTTGATCATTTATTTTTCATTGGAACCAGATAATAAGATGAAAATATTAAAAAAAAAATAAAAAAAAAACAACAACACAAATCTCTCCTATGGCAGCAAAGGGTTGAAGGTCATGACTCCTCCCGTCCCAAACTCCAGCACTCGTTTGATTTGAGCAAGTGAGTTTTTTGCTCTTCTTAAGCCACCTCAGTTTTTGCCCAGATTTGAAAAGGCTTGCTTCCTCCAAAGAGACGCAGGAGCGACTCGTCTCTGTGACATTTTTTTTAATTCATCCATTTCTCTTCTTTTTTTTTTCTTTTTTTGTAGATGAATCTCATCAGTGGTGTGATATGAACAGGCAACAAGCTTTGTCCGTATGAGTAGCCAACATAGCGCTTCGAGACTTTTGTTAATGAAAAGTGCCTTGCCAATTCAATTTGCAATCATTACTCTGCCTTGTCTTCTGGACCTCTCGTGGATCCTCGGGTTCGGCGCAGGTGAAATTGTTTCGAGTCCACCCCGTGACTTTTTTTGCTGCCACAAGCCTCTGGACCTAGTTAGAAATCAAAATTGGATTTCTTGTGTCTTCTAACCTCTGCAGCAAAGGTGCATCGCTTTGCATCTCGGCAAACTCTTCCAGCCTCCGGGGGGGGGACGCGGCAGTGTGAGTGGCTGACAGAAAATACTATGAAAACCAGATCTAAGTGCAGATTTTGACTTGATAAGGCCGATTGTCTCGAAATGTTGAATCGCCCAGTCTTTTCTGCAATCCTGCTCTTCTTTGTGTTGCTTTTTGAAAGTCTGCTGACAACCTGGCTGAGATCCAATTGCACAAAATGAGACTTTTTTTTTTTTAAAGATTTTAGTTCAAGAGCATGTTTTGAATGTCTTCTGTGTTATTGAGGTTGCATTTGAGGCATGAATTATGATATGTGTATCTCTAACAGTGTAGAGGAAAGATGTATATGTTCACTATTTCACACATTGCATTGTTTTTCATTAAAGATTTCCGTCTGTAAAGTACAGCAGTCGGAGTTTCATGCAGAAAGATGTACGCAGGTAAATTCTGCAGGTTCTATAGGTGAGTTACTGTGTGGGATGCACATCTTCAGCCTTTTAGCTCAGCATCCAATTGGCACTGGAGCATAAATCCAGCTTTAGAAGGCGAGACAGCACTGGAGAGCACAGATAAGGAGGAAATGGAGAGGTGGAATATTGCACATTTAAAGCAAAACGAGATGCAGTAAAATAAAATTGAAAAAAAAGCAAAAGAAAGGAGAACCCTTGACTTATTCGCTCACACAAAGCAGAGAAGGTCAAGTTTCTATCAGAGGTTATTCGAAAAGTCAGTCTAGAGATCCCAAACTGAACGTGAAGTTTCCTCATTAAGCCTGAGTAACAATACAAAACTTTAGTATAATGGGAAGTAGAGGACGAAACAAACTGAAAAATCATCCCAGAAGCAAAATCCCGGAACAGGATTTTGCTGTTCCGGGATTGAGCGATGGCGTCACCAGGCAGTTCCTGAAGAATTAAGTCATTCAAAACAGCGAATGAAGGTCATAAAACGGCAGAATGTTTCTCCAGTAGAATTTCAGCCAATTACAATTACTGCGAGCAATGACGGCGATTTTAGAATCGTAATCTGCCTGTGGTTTTAGCAACGGCAGCAGAGGAAGCGGACAAAGTGCCCGTCGGCCAAATATTGAGCGTTCACAGTCGGAGCGGCATGGATGAATGAAAAACTAAATAAATAAAGAGTTACACAAAAGTGTTTCACTGTAAAGATGGCTTGCAGTTTTGTTGCAGCCTGAAGTGAGAAATGAAACTTCAGTGGAGTTGGAAAACAAAATTTGTAAAGGTTTATGTCTGGTTGAACGATGTGTGTTTTTATTGTAATCCATAAAATCTTTGGGAGACTTGTTGGCAGAGGGTCTACTTTCATTGCTTCCAAAAAAGACAATATGAACTCACTTAGGGTTAGGGTTAGCCACACAACTATATTCTATTATTATATCTATATATCCATGTTATATATAAGTCCTCAAGATCTTAGCATGAAAATATCCACATCATTTGGAAGGAGCAAGTTTGTCACTCGCAGTCAAAGACAACCAGTTTTCATCTCCAGACCTCAGTCTGCTGATTATTAATTAAACAGACATCAGTCTTCTTCTTCTCTGTCTCCCACCACATCTTCTGTCTCTCACCTCCTTCTGTTGTGACAGATCAACATAGATTAATGATTTAATACTTTCAACTTAGTCACTCTCCATATTTTATTCTTTCTCATCCAACGCAGACAGCGGCTCCCGTTTCAAACGATGTCTGATTCATATTTAATGAGTGAGTGCATTTAGCCGGGTCTTCACCTCAGTCTCTCAGCGCTAAAAAAAAAAAAATCTTGTGCTCCGTTGGCACTTTAGTGGACACTTTGAGAGTCAGCGGCGCTTCCTCGTTCATTTATTCAGGCTCGCCGGCCTCTTTTCTCACCTCTTTTAGTCTTAATCACGTGAAGTAAGTGTTGGCGCCGGCTTTCTCTGAGGCTTGAACAGCAAGAGCAGATGAAGGCCTTGTTCCTGAGACAAGATCCTTTTAAACCCTTCACTTTCACTTAAAAAAATAAATATAAATTTGTAGCTTGAGAAGTTATGTTATGACACTCAGCAATTTTTTTTTTCACACTATGAACACCTTACAAACAAGGATTAACAATTAGGGTGCATTCACACCAACCCTGCTTAGTCCGCTTTAATTTAACTCCGGTCCGTTTAGAAAGTCCAGTTCGTTTGGGGAGGTGAAAATTTGGGTGAAGTGAACTCTGGCGTGGTTCGAAGGCATATGTGAACGCTAAGTGGACCGGGCAATGTTCCAAAAGCAGGAAGCGGGCAGGGAATTCTGGGTAAATACAATCAAAGCAAACGCTCCGGTGTTGTGCTAAGGTCAACAACAAAAGATCACTTTTATTGTTGACCTTTCGCCAACAACAAAAGTCAAATCCTACAACTGTTCAAATTTGCCTCTACTCCATTTTTGTTTACATATGGCAAAGAAGGAAGTTGTGTTCAGTGTCTTCTGTAGAGGTTGTCGTGTCATTTCCTCCAGTACCACAGCGCCTCCACAGGCTTGGAGGGTGAAACGGCTTTTCAAAGGATTTGGTTTGTTTGACACAAAGCATCAGATTAAAATGCAACAAATGTTGCTACTTTAGCCCCCAGTCGAACCGAATCCACCGAACTATCAAGTGTGAAAACAGCCAGTCAAGCTCTGTGTGTATTTGATGTAATTAATTACATACATTTTTGTCGTACAAGTGCAGCATCCTAATTGCCTCAGTCCATGATCAGCATCGTCAATCGTCGTTTTGCTCTCGACTTCTAGGGAACCGTTCCAGACAGCGCCTTGTGTCTCTGGGCAGCTTGTTAGACGACCAGCACTGGCATCGTGTCGCAGTGGAGCGACGCGGCAGTCACCTCAACCTCACCGTGGACGACAACACAAAGTGGGCGGAGATCCCAGCGTGGTTCACCCACTGGGATTACGAGCAGGTGAACTTTCAAAATGTGGCTTTAAGAGGTGTGCACGCAAAGTATGCTTCCAGTGCAGCTCATGGTCGCATGCTGACATGGTTTTCCTTTCCCAGATGACCGTCGGAGCAGATCGGAACCTCGGCTCTCAAAGCTCAAACAGAAATTTCCACGGCTGTGTTGAAAACCTTCTCTACGACGGCCAGAACCTGATTGACCTGGCCAAACGGCGGGACCAGAGTGTTACTGCCATGGTAGATAAGTAGGATGATCAGAGGAGGAATGTCTTCCATCAATTTTCTCAGCTCTTCTCCGTCATGTTTCTCTCTCTGTCTTTTCCTCGTCTCACTCAGGGCAACGTGTCGTTTTCTTGCTCCGAACCGGTCTTCGTCTCCGTGACGTTCACGGGCCCCCGGAGTTTCCTGCGGTTGCCCGGGGACGCAGGTCTGCATTCGGCGGGGATCTCGCTGGGGCTTCAGTTTCGGACGTGGGACACGGAGGGGCTGCTGCTGACCTTCGATCTCCCGAAGCGAGACGGGACGGTATGGCTACACCTGAGAGATGCCAAGGTACATCTTCAAATCCACAAGGCTGGAAGGCCCCCTGTGGAGCTAAAAGCAGGTCAGTGCGGCCCCCTACAGGTCTTTTCAGATTTAAAAGAAGAGTCCAGAACAAAACCAAGATATTTCACATATTCATATAAACAAAAGCCTCGTTAGCAAATATAGGAAACTTGCACAAAGACTCGCTTAAGGCAATGCATGTAAGGTGAATAGTAAGGGACCAAGAATTCAACCCTGTGGTACACCAACATTCTCTCTCTGGCGACAGTTTAAGAAGACAAAAATGATTCACATACTTGAGAAGTTGTATGTTATGTAACGGGGAGAGTGGAAAATGCAGGTCGCTTCTCAGAACTTTTCAGACCCACATGCATCACAATCATATCAGAGGTTATATGAATTGTTTTTGTCACAGTAGAAAGGTAAATAACTGTGGCAAAAAAAACTACGTGCAACTGCAGGTTCTCGCTTGAATGACGGTCAGTGGCATTCGGTGGACTTGAAGTCACGACAGCGTCTGACCGTCACAGTGGATGGGACTCAAGTTGCCTCTGCAAGCCCCACAGACCCCATCGCTCCAGGAGGGCAACTTTTCTACGGCGGTGAGCGGAGCTATGCTTTCTGAAGAACATTTGAAACATGGCAGGTCTGACGGGCACAGCGGTTGGCTTTTATTACTTTAGTAACACAAACATTTCTGTGAAGACTATGTCAAAGTTCTGGGTATTCCTGGTTTTTGTCTAGAGCTTGCCTTGAACGGACCTTTACATTTTCAAGCAGGCTTCCTTGCAATTTTTTAAAGTGGTCTTGAGCAATAGCTGCGTGTTTAAACAACTCCGATCGAAGTATCATCATGAAAGCAGGTACAACTCACCAGATGAACAATCGTCTTGTCTCAACGTAGCAGGCAACTTTATTTAAACTAGATTCCCAAGGAGTTGCATAGAAATGGTTCAATATTTATTTTACTGCATTAATGCATAAAAAAAAAAAAAGATAACATTTTAAGGTGCCAATGCTGACATCGCCTGTAACAGCTGCGGTCATGCAGAGTGACTCATGATTGTTTCGCTGACAACTGTGGCGTACGATGATGGAGAATCAACCAGATGTTCAGATTTAAACCAAACTTTAGGGCGATTTCATGCTTTTCTCTGGACTTCACTGAGCCGTTCTATTGAGTCATGTTTCACTCCCAGGTTGCCCGGCCGACGGGACGGGCCACCCGTGCAGAAATCCCTCCGGTGCTTTCCGCGGATGTATGCGTCTCCTGTCGGTGGAAGACGAACTGGTGGATCTCATCGAGGTCCAGCAGAGGCTGATGGGAGATTACAGCGACCTCCAGGTCGACATGTGTGGCATTGTGGACAGGTGAGGAGAAAAAAAGTCATTTTTTTTTTTTTTAACTCAAATTAATTTCGTCAGCTGAACCAATCGTTTACTTTTTCATTCGTTTTTTTTTTTCTTTCAAAAATCACTTTTCTATTTCAGTTTTATTGTAAGAAAAGAAGTCGGAGTCCACCAGTCACAATCCTGAATTTGTGGAAACATTTTTCACCTTTAAAGTTGATCAAAAAAGTTCTAGTCCCATTTACAGATAATCAATGACTTGCAGCAACAACAAGGTGTTGCTGAAAAGTTATTTGTCAGGTATTTCTTTGTCTTATTTCAAGTGTAGTGAGACATTAGCACTAGAAATGAGACCAAAAACACTTGGCAAGATTTTGCGTTTTTTTGCAGGGAACTTATGTAACGTTGGAACATTTCTACAGTCTGATTAACTAACAAAACTGTTAACTCCTTTAGTATTTGTTTTACAATTGCAATTACAAAAATCCAAAAGCTTTTGAACTTATTCAACTTTCTATGTCCTGATTGCATAAAAAAAAAAGATAAAAATCAATTCTCCTGGACAATTGTATGCCTAGCGCAGTTAATTGAAGACTGTTTTTGTTCTTATATTATCATTGCATAGACTTTTAATTCAGTTGTAATGAAATCACACTTTAGATTTTTTTGGGGGGATTGAAATAGCTCATTATTGAAAACTCATGTCATAATTCGGTTTAGTGACATTTTTCTTCCACCTGAGGCGACTTTTCATTTTCTTCCCTTCTGCCTACGCTGCTGAAAATGTCGGGACAGGCTCTCCTGCAGGATTTTGCTGCTTTTGTCACACAGAAACCGACCATGACATTTGACCTTTTCTGAATCATTTGGTCAATGTTAGCGACATCGTCTTACGATCGACGTCTGATTGATCGTGCGCGTGCTGAATTCATCGGTGGTTTGACATCTTGGCTTGTGAAAAAGTTTTGGAGGTTTTGCAGATGAACAAGGCGAGAGTCAAATGGAAAGATCTTCATCATGCATGCAGCTAAATTTAAAGGCGGGGGGGGATAAACCTAAAAGACAAAGAGCACGTTTGTTTGGCTGTTCGTAAACTAATTTAAAAGTCGTTCACATCGCTTTCCATGTCCACAAGGACAAAAATAAGGCTTGGAGCTATGACGGTATCAGCACATATTTAAGTTTACTCATCAGTCCCGGACCGGATGATAACCTCTGCTTCGTCTCGCCCAGATGTTCCCCGAGTTACTGTGAGCATGGAGGCAGCTGCACTCAGTCGTGGAGCACGTTTGACTGCAACTGCTCCGGCACCGGCTACGGTGGAGCCACGTGTCACAGCTGTAAGGATGTGTGTTGGGTTCTGTTGCTCAGGACATAATTCACTTGATGTGGGAATGTTTGCATCGATTCTCCATGTTTCCTCTGAGGATGACGAGCTCTGATGAGCCGTCACCCTCAGAGGACGGCATCGGAACATGAAGAATTTATATATATATATATATATATATATATATGTATATATTTACATTCTTTTACCCCCCTCAGCAATATACGAGCGGTCCTGTGAGGCCTACAAACACAGAGGCAACACATCGGGGTATTATTACATCGACGCTGATGGTAGTGGACCCATCAAACCACAGCTGCTGTTCTGCAACATGACAGGTAGCTCTCACCCACTCACACTCACACGCGCACGCACACACACACGCACACGCACGCGCACGCAACCAATCACAGCATGTCGTCACTCAGGTGTCCAGTCTCTCTTTCTACAGCCAGCGTTCCTGCCTGTCCCGGATCTTTAAAGGGAATTTTTCACTCAGGCAGAATATAAAAAAAATTTGTGCTTTTTTTTTTTTTCTTTTTTTTTGTTGTTGATACAGAAGACAAGACGTGGACAGTGGTCCTGCACAACAACACAGAACTGACCAAAATCCAGCCGTCCACAGAAAGAAGCCAGCGTCACTTTGATTACGCCGTGGACGAAGAGCAGCTGATGGCGACCATCGGCCAATCGGAGCACTGCGAACAGGAACTGGCTTTCCACTGCAGGAAGTCGCGCCTTCTCAGTTCGCCAGGTGAGGTTTGACAATCAACTACAGCAAGAGTGTAAGGGAATCGGATGAAGAACGACTTCAGCGATTTGATTCTGATTTTTAGGGTCACGGTTGGATTTAGAAACAATCCAGAGATTCTGTTTCATTTCTTTCAGTTTATAATAAAACAAAATAAGTTTGGGTATAAAATTTTACCCTTTGCTGGGTTCAGCAAAGAGTTCAGCAAAAGATCAAGCAGACTAAAAATGATTTTTGAGCATTTTGAGACAATTCAGAATTTCCACGTCTATAAATTGCAATTCCGTATTTAGTTTCTTCCTGCACCTCTGATCTAAATTGGCCCAAATTTACACATCACTGCATCCCTATAAAATATCAATGACAAATCATTTCCAGTGATTCAAGAAAGCTGCAAAATCCTTCGTCCTTTCTCAGACGTCTCATTGGCTGTCAGGATCACTGAAAGCTGAAGGACACAACTCAAAGAGACTTTCAGACGTAGAGCGGTCAGTCTGACCCCGTCTGTCCACCCTGTCCGTGTGCTTCAGAGGGCGGTCCGCTCAGCTGGTGGGTCGGAGGGCCCGGCGCAGGAGAGAGGCAGCCCTACTGGGGCGGGGCCCTTCCAGGCAGCCAGCGGTGTGCCTGCGGTCTGCAGGAGAACTGCGAGGACCCCAAACGCCACTGCAGCTGTGATGCTGACCGCACTGCGTGGTATTGTGTTTTTACATTTTCAGGCGTTTTTTTTTTTTTTTTTAACACTCAGGATTTTCAACACTTATCCAGGGTTTTTTTCTTGTCAGACGGTGCATGTTGGGATTTCTGTTAACTCCGTCCTTCTTCTTCCCGTCCACCGACTCTCTGTCCATCCAGGTCCAGTTACTCTGGTCTGCTGACCCATAAGGAGTCCCTGCCTGTCAGGTCGTTGGTACTAGGGGATGTCCAGGGGCCAGCATCAGAGAGCTCCTACCAGGTGGGACCCCTGCGTTGCTATGGAGACAGTAAGTTAGTGATATAACATAGTACAGCGTGTGAAGTACCTCGATTTTTTTTTTTTTTTTTTTTTGTATTTCCCGATTTCTGCTTTTGCAACTCGTCTTCGTTTTGTTCCGTCTTTTTTTTACAGAAAGTATCTGGAACGCTGCGTTTTTCGCCAAGGAAACGTCGTACCTTCACTTTCCCACCTTCCACGGAGAGCTGAGCGCCGACATCTCGCTCCTGTTTAAGACCGCCTCATCCTCCGGCGTCCTCCTGGAAAACCTGGGCATCAGAGACTTCATTCGACTTGAACTCAGCTGTGAGTGAAATGTGAGGAGTCGGACGGCAAATCCCGACTTTCCTGCGATACGAGTACAAATCGAGGAGCGCGGATCATCCGAGCTCCACCGGGATCCAGCTCAGCGGGGGGCGAAGGGCTCACATCAGGCTCAGGCTTTCTCATCTTTAAAAGACGCACTTCCCTTTTCACACAGCTTCCTTTTATACCGCGTGCGGAGAGACGGCTGAGGGTATAACGTATTGAGACACCTGGGTGTGATGTAAGTCCAAACTTAACTGTGACAATAATTTGTGAGAAAGTTCTAAGATAGTTTTTCTATTTTTTTTTTTTTTTTTTTTTTTCTTTCTTAAAAAAATAGTGGAATGTTAAATTTGATTTTGAAGACAATCTGTACAATGATATAAATACGAAAAGCTAAAAGTATTGATGATGACATCCCACCATTCTCCCAGAAAAACATTCGTCTCCCACAGAAACAAACAACCGTGCACTCACACCTAACGACAATCCAGAGAGACCAATTACCCGGGTAGTCATGTTTTTGCACTGTGGGAGGAAGCGGGCGCATCCCACCATGCACAGGGAGAACATGCAAACTCCATGCAGAAAGACCCCGGGCTGGGAATCAAACGCTGGACCTTCTCGCTGCGAGGCAACAGTGCTACCAACTGCGCCGCTGTGCAGCCTGGAGCTCAGATCAGATTCTGAAAAACACCAAAATCCCCTTAGCACCAAACATTTACGCTTGGCACAGTGCTGTCAGGCTGGTACTGTTCTCATGGGAACCTCCAGGCCCAGACTTGCTCGTTGGCTCATCAGACGAAGAGACAGAGCTTAGATCAGACCTGAAAAACACACTACGCGCCAACTCTGCCGTCTCTCTTTCACGTGGCCCACCATCATTTTGGTCAAGCACTTACACTTTGCTGTAATACCACTGATGCTGGCATTTAACTGGTAGAATATTTTGCAACGGGGCCTGAAATTCACACAGTTTTTTTTTTTTGTTTTTTTTTTTAGAGTGAACAGTTGTTTCTTGCGAGAGCAGCTTGCATGCCAAGACGCTTGATTTTACACCCCGTGGCCAAGGAAGCAGAGGGTTTAACGGTGCACATATCTGGACTCGAAATATCCAGCAGAGCCTTGTCGCGCTGTGTGCTTTATGTGCAGAACTGACTGCGCTATCATCATTCTGCAGCGCAACTTCAGAGACACAAAAACAGAACGGAGAGGACTCTTTGCTTCAGTGGAGAAAAAGGTTGGACCCAACCTTTGTGTCTGTGTTTTTGAACGATGGCAAGTTACGTCTAAACTCACCTTAAATATTTGAGATTGTTACTTGCCATCACAGCCCATATGTGGAGCTGATTGGGACACGTAAATGTGGTGATATGGATCGTCTATCAAATATAGTCTGTATTGTTTTCAAGATAGTTTTCCTTTAGGAAAGACTTATCTTCAGGTCAACATTGGAGTGCAACGATATATCACAGAGATCGGGGCGATTTTTAAGAACATAACTAGGTGAAAGCTCTCGTTTCGATTAGAAGCCGGTGAGAAAAATACTCCTCCAAGATGTTGAATCAGGAAGGAACCGTCTGGCTCCTGTTCAGCAGGTATCTTTTCCCGCTCCCTCTCTGTCACAGCCTCCACGCAAGTCGTCTTTTCCTTCGACGTGGGCAACGGCCCGCTGGAGGTCAGCGTGAGGGCCGGCGTCCCGCTGAACGACAACAGGTGGCATCGCATTCGAGCGGAGCGGAACGTGAGAGAGGCGTCGCTTCGCCTCGACGAGCTCCCCGCCGCCACACAGGAAGCCCCCGCTGACGGACACATCCACCTGCAGCTGTACAGCCAATTATTTGTAGGTCTGTGAAACTTAGTTCCTGTCAGGAAACTGTAAAACCGAATGTGATGCCAACTTTTTGCAAAGAAACTGACAAGAGAAGAGAACGCTTCTGTTCCAGCTTTGGTTGATGCCTGTGGCTATCAGACACTTTTGTGACTGCTGGTCTCTATAGCAACGCAAGGCGATGCTGTGATTGCCTTAACATGCCCCTCAGGACAAAGCAAACTGTCAGAGTGAGGCTGATGACTCACCAGGATTTATGACAGCAAATCAGAAAGGTACCTGAATATCAGGAGACACTTCCTGAGATAATCCACGTATGGACAATTCAGCTCTGATATATTTTACAATGTAAAAAAAATAATCTCAAAGTTGCTCAGAGGATTACTGAGAGGTTTTTGTAATTCTACTGGAAAACTGTTGCCTCTGAAAGACCAGCTTTTACGTTTTTGCGCATCTCCTCAGGAGGCACCGCTTCCAGGCAGAAGGGTTTCCGAGGATGTATCCGCTCCCTGCAGCTGAACGGTGTTACTCTGGACCTGGAGGAAAGAGCGAAGGTCACCCCGGGGGTCCAGGCGGGATGCCCGGGCCACTGCGGCACCTACGGTGGGCTTTGTCAGAACCAAGGCCGCTGTGTGGAGGGAGCCAGAAGCTTTTCCTGCGACTGCAACTCGTCTGCCTTCACCGGAGCCTTCTGCGACCAGGGTATACAGACTTCGTCCAATGAGATTTGGTTTTGTGGCATGGCAGAAGGATGTGGGGTTGATACCCGAGCTTAGGTCAGTAACCTTCAGCAGGCGGTTTCAGATTGCAGGTAAATGTGTTACTCTCTTTCTCAATACATTTTCTATCCTGATAAAAATGATTTTAGAGTAGTTTTATATTTATATATATTTATATGAAACTTCTATAAAAAATGTTTTCCATATTCGATCAAACTGTCACCATATGAGACTGATCATCTGTGAAAATATCAAGCTCCTCCCTGAGCTACCATTCACATTTCATGAAACGCTCCTGATCAAACAAACAGCCAATCAGAGCCAGGAGGAGGGTCAAAGGGCAGTCAGTCAACTTTGGGTATGTGGTGCTAAACGTGTAAATAATGGACAAATAACTTGGGAAGCTGTTTATTCGTCTTGTTTTCCCAGATGTCATGAAAATACCAACATTTCTCTCTACTCAATACTGCAATACGGTTGGTGGGACTGAAAGAAAAAGCACGCCACACTTTTCAGATTTATATGTGGCTTTATTTTATTTTTTGTTATTTTTTACAGCGTCCTGAGATTCTGTCCGTTTTTGCTGCGTAAACAAACTGACTTGAAAGAAAATTGTACATTTAGGATAATCATGTGTCTTTTGTAGGTTTTTTTTTTTTCTTTGTGAGAAAAAAAAAGCAATAACAAGATCAGTTTAGCTTTTAAACACGGAATGACAAACAATATAAGGAAGCGAATGTGTTTCCTGGAAGTCTTCTTGTGCATTTTGAACCAGTTTTAAACCGTAATTTGGCAAAGTGTCTCTGGGTTTCGACTCACCTGCTGGGTTTGTGTTAATTAACAAAAAAAAAAGGCACACTGAGCCACGACAGCAGCTCAGCCTCATGTGTGTCGGATAATTAACCGATCCCAGCTGTGCGGCTCGTTGGAGCTGCACAAGTAGATCAGAACTCTGTCACCTGACTGTGGCGTAATGAGAGACCCGGGTTCGGAGAAGTTTTTTTTTTTTTTTTTTTTTTTAATCACCCGTCTGGTGAAAGCTGCCCTTTCACCAGCTCTCTAATGAAGTGATGTCAGCAAAAAATATGAATAAAGTTTTTCTTGTTGCGGTAGTTTAAAAAAAAACAAAACAAAACGTCTTCCAAGTCACAAGACAGAAATATTTTATACCACTATGCAAATTGGATGCTAATGAGGTACTGATTAAATAATAATGATAATAATAACAAAGAGTAGACGCGGCATTTGCATGGATCTCCCTATTTGACAGTAAGCGATGTTTGTTGACTTTTGTTGTTAAAACTTCGGCATGAACTCGCGCTTGAATACGAATTCATAAACATAAAAGCTCAATTGTTACGTTCTAAAACGTGATCAAAGTGTTGCCTCTTAAATGGCCTTTTGTGCATTTTCCATAGCCTTTCAGAAGCTGAGAATCAACGTTTAAACAGGAAGTGAGGTTTTAGGAGGTACATTTTACTTAGAATTAATATCTATAAAAGGGAATAATCAAATGCAAAAATACAAATCTGACATTTTAATCAAGTGGTAAAGAGCAATGGCTGCCAAAGTTAGTATTGAGACGCCACTTGGGGTCTTGAAATGAACCTAAATATCAAAAGGTTATGATGAGAAACATTTGAATTTTAGAAATGTTGTAAAAGATTAAAGTAATAATAAAAACACAACTTGGGGAGGGGGGGGAAGTAAAAGCCCCATGTTGGCCAATGTGTTTGTTCCACTTTTCAGCTGAGTTGGTAAAATTGCTTGTTTGCTCAACACCTGTCTCAATAAGCAACAAATCAAGTAGCAGATCAATTAAAACAAGCTCAATAATAATAATAATAATAATAATAATAATAATAATAATCACATCACATGGAACTCAATCTGTTAATACAGTGAGTATGCCCTGTAACAAACAATTTTATAGAGCTTCTTTTAAAAATAGACAACTTTGAATGCAAAAAAAAAAACAAAACATTTATTACAAGTCAAGGGGTCATTGCGGGCTCTCACTCAGGAAGGACCAATCCGGACTAATAAACACCAAAAACAGTAAAATCACAAATTCTTGGTTCTGTTTGCCACTTCCAACACAGAGACCACTGGGGAGTCAAAGCGTCCAGGAGAGGAGTCGTCAGGAGGCACTGATCAGCCAATCAGAAGTGGATTCTGATTTAACTATTGCAAAACGTTGAAAAAAGACAAATATACTCCCAAATTTAGACTTCATAGCATTTGAGTTGGAGCTCAGGGAGGTGGTCTTAGTTACAAAATTATTATTTATTATTTATTCCAGCAAACGTTACTGGACGGTGAATAAAATCATGCACGGTTTTGAGAGACTAACTAAGCTGAGAGTTTATTTCTGCTGAATGAAGATGCGCAGACGGCCTGTTCTGCAGTGAGGCTTTGTGGACCTTTTCCCTGCAGACGTCTCAGCCGCCTTCGAGCCGGAGACGTCCCTCGCCTGCAGCTTCGAGGAAAACCTGGTGGATGAGTCCAACGGGAGCAGCAGCCCCCGTTCGCCCCCCTTTCTGCCCGCCATGAACCCGAGAGCAGAAAACATTTCCCTGAGTTTCAGGAGCGGCCAGAGTCCTGCTTTGTTCCTGTGCGTCAGCTCTCGCCGCAGACAGTACCTGGCGCTGCTGCTCAACAAGCAAGGTGAGAGCTCTGGAAAGTTTCGTTAAACACTCCCCAGCTGTCCTTCACCAGATGTGGATCTACAAAGTCACAAGAAGCGCTTGTAAGGTTTTGCTTTTAGGCGCTGATTGCAGGAGTGAGCGGCCACAGTTTGCACTGCGCTGACATGAACCCATCCAAAACAACGACTTCTTGCTGCCTTTCTCCACTAATAGCTTTCGTGGAGAAGGAGGAGGGAAAAGGGACATCGCTGCGTAGCCGTTAATGGAGCAGAAAAATACACTCG
The DNA here is from genome assembly GCA_010277015.1 of Poeciliopsis turrubarensis. Taxonomy (NCBI): domain Eukaryota; kingdom Metazoa; phylum Chordata; class Actinopteri; order Cyprinodontiformes; family Poeciliidae; genus Poeciliopsis; species Poeciliopsis turrubarensis. The sequence continues at coordinate 893,284 of VMRN01000067.1, forward strand.
AGGTCGAGAACATTTTCTAATTTCTAATTTCAGATGACTCAGCGACCTCTTAAACTCTCAGAAGCCAAAGAGAAGTGTATTTGAAGTCATTTTTCATAAGCATATGAAAAATGTACTTTTTTTATATATATTAAAATATGTAAATATGTGCATCATTTTTTTCTTTGCAACTGTAATCTATAGTTAAAAGTGTAAGTCACAGGACACTTTTTTGTTTGTTTTGTTGGCTCTGGTGACTTTTACTTGAAAGTAGCTGAGCAGGAAGGAGGGTAATGCAGCAAATGTCTCCAGGCCGGGATTCGAACCTGCGACCACCGGCGCGAGTGCTAAGGCCTCAACATGTGGGTCGCCACCACAGCAAAACCACAGGACACTTAAAAGAATCCCGGAAGGCAATTTCCAAGTTGCCACGCGCTTTCCAAGAGTCTAATTCAAAACCTGCATCTTGAAATGTCAAGACAAACTCGAGGTGAGACGTCATGACGTCTGCAGCCGCCACGAAGCTTTTGCCAACCGCCAGCCGAGCCGCTGCTGTTTGCGAGTTGCCACGGCGCCTCCTTTGATTTGTTAATTGTTCGGCGTGAACGCAGTCTGCTTCCTGAGACAAGACACTGTGATGATGTGAGAGTGCGTAACAGCCTTTGCATTCATTCGTTCGCTCATGAAAACACACCTGACCGCAACATTATTAGTCTCTAATTGAGTTATCAATGAATTTTTCAGCTTTTTGAAATCGTTGAATCAACTATGATTGTGCTGGAGGCTTGATACACAAGTTGATTTTTTTTTTTTTTTTTTTTTTTTTTTACATTCTTGATGGGCTTTTATTGCAGAGCAAATCCTAATATACTCTACCGCCGTCACACATGAGACCAGATACGAGATGATTGTGCAGACGAACTGTTTGGTTTTCAGCAAAATGGGAACAAAATAATAACTGCAGGTGAATCTAGGACCTGCAGGAAAAGCAAATCAGGATCTGTCTAATACTGAATATGACCGTCATGCCTGTTTTTGCCCCAATACTGCATCTGCTTAAGTCTCACATTAACATCACAACGTGCTGTTATGTTCACGTTGTGTGAGTGCAGAACAGCTGGAGGTGAGGTACAGGCTGGAAAGCAGCAAAGGAGAAGAAGTCGTCAGGAGCAAGGCGAGGTCCCTCGCTGACGGACGGCCGCATTCCGTGTCCGTCAGCAGACTGGCCGACTCCGTCACCATCCAGGTATGGCGTCATCCTCAGAAGCTCTGCTTTTAGCCGGGCCTTTGAACTGAGTGGACGATGACTTCAGCGGCAAACAGACGGGCGCGTTCAGCCGCCCTGTTTGTGCCATAGGCAGCTTGACGACTGCAGTCCTGTGAAGAACTCTCGACGCAAAGCTTCACTGCATCACCTGAAGTTTTAAATATTTTTGTGTTTAGACAAAAAAAAAAAAAATCTAAAACTTTACAGGGATGAGCATTATTTTTAGCATTATTCATAGACTAAAAATGTTATCTACAGTGTTTGTGTTTCTTAATTTTTTTTTTTATGTACTGAAATCTGCCATTTCCTTCCAGGTTGACCAACATTGCAAAGAACATTTCAACCTGACCTCCGGTGTTGAATTCAGTGACATAAGGTCACTGACTCTTGGTAGAGTTCACGGTAAGTGACTCAGCTGCACAAACACACAGTAGATGAGACGAGTTGGTTCATTAATCTGACTCGTGGTTTGTAAGTTAGATACTAAAGATTCAATTTATTTATATATATATATATTTTTTTTTCATAAAATGCCTCAAAACTCCAACCTTTTTTTTTTTTTTTTATCAATTTACTGTCTGAATTTGAAACCATTATCTCCAGCAAAGACGCAAAAGAAAATAAATCCCCAGGTCCCCCAGGGGGCTCCATATGTTAGGGAGCAGTAACAATTATCGTTATGTTTTATGTAGAACATAAATAGCTGAAAATTTAAATGGTAACCACGGAAACATCAGGAGGAAAAACCGAGAGAGGAAACAGAGGGAAAAGCGCAAAGACTTGTTTTCAGACATATCGAACTGGCCTTGTTCAGATCATACTAACATTTTGAGAGCTCTGCTTTATTTCCAGTCGAAGAACCTAAAATTAAACCAGTCAATAGCTTGTCCTCCGTTTCGCTGCTCGTCTCCACAGACTCTCGGCATTTGGATCCGGCGCTGGCTCGGCTCGGCTCTCTGGGTTTCGCCGGCTGTCTGTCTGCTGTCCTCTTCAACTCCTTCAGCCCTCTGAAAGCCGCCCTCCTCCGACCACGCGCCAGCTCCGTGGTCGTCAGGGGGCCGCCCCTCCGGCCCGGTTGTGGCCCCGCTGCAGCCGATCCCCACGCAGCGGAAAACACACGCCACAGGCCAGGTGGGGGGAGCGGGGGACCGGGGGACCGGGGGGGTGGGGGGGCCTCCTTCCTGTCGTCTGTGATTTTCACTGATCATTCTCACTCCAAGCACTTCAGATATTTCTCATTCTTTTCAGGGTAATTGTGTTTGTTGTTTTCTTGTTTTACATTCATTGTGTGCATTGATTGCATTTTTTGAGGTGGGATTCGACGATGCCAATTAAGGAGAACTACGTAAAAAAAAAACAACTTCAAGGACAAAAGAGTCAATCTGAAGGGACATCAACTTCTCCTTAAGGATTCAGGCTCTGTGTGGATTTTGGAGGGCTGATCATCCTTTCTGTTGATCTCTGGATGAATGAATGACAAATGTAATGTTTCTGTTTGTCTGTCGTGTTCCTAAGAGAATGAGGATTTTCTTAACTTTAAGAAGAAAACGACTTCATCTCATACACATGCACTTGTTTTACTTTCTATCAAATGCATATTTGTTGCTCAGTGATGTGTTTCTATTCTCTTTTGCTCGCTTTCGTCTCCTCTCTGCGGTCTGCTCGCTGCAGACCAATCAGGGTCGGCAGGAGGAGGCCAGCCGTTGGTGAACGCCCTCAGAAGTGACTCAGCTCTCATTGCAGGTACCGCAGCAGAAACTCGCTCCAGAGTTGCGCTCCTATCATCGTCGGTCACGAGGCGATGGCCAGCTTTACGGTTTCGTTCGATATGCGTGACGAAGCCACTCGCGGCGGGAGAAGAACGCTTCACCTTTGGCCTTTTTCTCTTTGCGTTTTAGGCCTGACAGCAGTGGGGATCTTTGCGGTCGCGTCCGCGTTGGCCACGCTGATCCGATTCCTGCACGGAAGAAACGGGACGTGCCAGAACCGGGAGCTGACAAAAACGGAAGACGGCAACAGACCGCAGTTCGCCAGCCGGACCATCTCGCAGCGCGGTCCCACTGAGAGCCAGAAAGAGTATTTCATCTAGACGCCGCCTCTCGGACGGCGGACTGAGACACTTTGAAATCCCTCGGTGCTTTGCACAACAACCTGATAATGTGATTGTGATTTATATGCAGTTTGTGAAGTTGAGCAGTCGGAAAAGCAAAGCGTTGCCACGGCAGTCAGCTGTGAATGGATAATGATGTAAATTTGAAAGTGTCAACTGCTTCACTGTAGAAACGATAAATCATTTGTGGTTTCATCTGGAGTGTTTTATATCATAGATGTTCAACCTTTGGAGGCTGGAAAGCCTCAGAAAATATTTTAACTTTGGCCTCTTGCTCTATGAATGGCTGCGAGAAACGAATGTGCTTGCAATAATAATTTCTTTTTTTTTTTCTTTCAGCATAAATAATTTTCTCATGAAAACATCTTACTTTTGTCACCTCTGTAGCAAAGGAGTGTTTTTATTCAGAAACCAAGATCATGTTTAAAACTGACACCAACATAATTTCTTACTTCAGGAAATGTTTCTTTAATGTTTTTTTTTTTATATTTTGACCATTGTTGTTGCTCTTCCTTTGATTTCTCACAGACGCTTCATCATCTGTCTGAATCACCGTTCAATGTGTGTTTTCATTCTGTACATTTCACACCTTGTCAAAATGACGTTGTGACATTATAATGTAAGACAGACAATATGTGCAAACCACAGAGCTCCTTCCGGATTCTGTCTGCCGCATTATGAATTTCACATTTACATAAAACAGGTTTGCTCTACCGTTTCTACTGCAGCCATGGAGACCGAACAGAAGGCGCCAGTTGCGGTGGCCCCGTGATGACGCGTTAAAAACCAGGCCCACTTCCTCAAATTTCATCATCACAGAACCACATTTAAGCCGTGATCATTTCTATGCGTTTTCATTTTATGACTCGGTCTACCCTGGAAAATAAATCATTTAAAAAAGATGCTTTCCTTGCATTTACTTTGCAAGTTAATAATTGTGGCAATAAATGCTTTATTACAAATACTTTCACACATAATTCATTCGTCCTGTTCAGTTTGAGAGAATGATTGTTGGAGAGTTTTGTTCAGCCCTCTCAGCGGATGTCACGGTCGGACTCTGTTGTCCTGTCAGACCGTCAGTTTCAGAAATCACACACATAAAAACCAATCAACTTGTGACGCACATGTGGGGTCAGTGCGACTCCGGCTGGATTTTACACAGGGTACAAATACTGTGACGTTCAATGACCTTGTTTCTGTAGACCAAATAATGTGTCGGCAGTTTTTCGTGTCTTTGCATTTTCAGCCGCTGTTTCTTGGAATATGAAACACCAATGCACCAATTCAAAGCACATATATGAGTAAAGAAAGTAGAGTACCTACATTTAATTGAAGGAAATGCGACCTTTAATTTAGTCCTTTTTAATTCTACTGGAAATTGATTCGTCATTTCTGTCTTAAAGGAAGTATCAGGTATTCTCCAAAATCCAGACAGCCATAAATGTCACATCAAAAGAACTTGTGTGGGCAGAAAACGAGCATTTTCACTGAATAAAAACCAAAATAATTCTGGTTACAATTAGTCAGCTATTGCTATAACTTAAAACTTAAAAAAATATAAATAAATGTTTTAACTAAACAAAAAGTTTAGTTATACATAATCATAATACATGTGATTATGGATGATGCATATATCATTATAGAGCCAAACCATGACAACATAAAAAGTATCTTACATTTTTCCCCTCTTTAAAACTGACAAACCAAAACAGGATACAATATATTTTGGTTTTGATGGTTTCCTATTATCTTTTATTGTCTAGAAATCATTTTTTTTCCCCAGCGACATGAACTTTGATTTCTCATTCAGAAACTTTAAAAGTTTATGTTGTTCCTCTGTTTTGCCTTTCAAACTTAGTTTATCAACCTTGAAACCCTCTGGCTGCATCAATGACAATTTTAGCCAAAATAGGAGTTTTTTTAAAACAGTATCTGCATAAATTCTGGGGCTGATGAATCAAATTTGTGCTATTCTTGAAACGCAAAACCATAAAAATTTTGTCTGTGGGCTGAAAAGCAGACAGCAGCCAACTGCGCTGCAAACCTGCTGGTTACTCCACCAAATGCTGATTTCTGAACAGAACATTGGTATCGCTGTTCCTAAATGAACGTGAACTTGTTTTCTTTGCGTTACTTGAGGTCTGCGTCTTTGTTTGTTATTTTTGACCTTTTCTCATTTTCCGCAAATTAATAGAAAATGTTTGAATTTTGGGAACACGTCGTCAGCAGTTCATAGAGTAAGAGGACAACGTTTATTTTTACTCAAATATCTACCTATAAAAAGCAAAACCAGAGAAGCTGATCATGTTCAGTGATCCCTTAAGTCCCAGAGTTTACTTGCTTCTATTTGGTCATGTCAACTTATAGATGACGAAAGACAAAGTAACAGTCTAGAAGAAGATCAAAACGTTGAAGCGCTCCTTCTGTCACATTCTTTAGCCTCCAGCACCAAGAATAGAAACAAAAGCAAGAACACAACAAACCACTGCTACAATGAAGCTCGGATTTCATTTCTGGTTTTACTACATGCTTTAGTCTGTGATTATTTTGAAACATTGCGATTTCCCGGAAGCCTTTCGCTCAGCAACCGCTTTAAAGATAAAGATCACCTGAGCAAACGAATCATCTTTAAAGGCCGGTTTGAACATGACGCCTCGAAAAAACGTTTCCAAGAAAGAAGGGGCTCAAACGATGCAAATATTAGTATATATTTGGATTGTCTGTACAGTTTGTATTGCATATACGATTCCAAATATGTACAAATATTTGAAAGATAAAGGTAAGCAAATATATGCGTAAGCAATACTCACATATTCTTTCCTCTCACCACAACCAAAGAAATTCTGAATGCGAGTCTACAACAAGAACAAATCCACACTAACGTAGCAAAGCTCGACCAACAAGCTTCCAACATCAGCGGCACGAGACTAAAATCCAGAAACGTTTGGTAAAACATTCTGCAATGAGATAAAACCGGATCTTTATGTGTGATGTGTTACAACTGCTGTGAAACTAACATAGTGACCCCTGGTGACCCCACTAGGTACATGCAAGATGGATGAATGGACGGACGGACGGATGGATGGGTTATATGCAAGGCCTCTGGTTTGGGATCTGGGTGAGTTTTAAGTTGCTTTTTAGGCTGGAAACTCCCAGTCAGATCTGAATAAAATGAATAATCATTAAGTTTTCTTTTTTTTTTTTTTTAATCAAATCCAGATTCAGATTTTGTCTGAACTCAGATATCTGGGTCACAGACGAATGTCAACACGCGGGCTGCTTCTTTTGGTCACATATGACGAAAACCCCCCCCCCATCATGACTTGACACTTTTACCAAACCACACCCAGGTAAATATTTACCTTAGAAACAAAGTTGTTTCTTAGGTAAATAAGAACGGGGAGGAGAGCGGATGTTTCCTGGAAGACCAGATTACAAAAAACGTCGAGTTTATTTTCATCATTTTTGACAGGCGATCGACACAGAGAACAGGTGTTCCTCTCGATAACTGACTCATGCTATCATTAAACGTGTAACAACTCCCACTTTCTTTGTGTAAAGCATCTGACAGAAATTTGTTTGGCAAATCAACTTGGGCGTGAAGCAGGTCACACAGCACAGTTAAGTAAACAAGCACGTGTCATCTGATCTAATCTGTCTCATAGGCCAATGAAGCTTTAAGCAGCTCCAGATTATGAACTGAGGCTCTTTTAACTTAATAACTTTCCCTTCCTCTGTATCTGATTTCTGCCGGTGAACAGAATTTTGAAGGCGTTTTAGGAAAATCCCTTTGTCATCCCTTCACCTCCTCACTGGTCCAGTTGACCGTCTTCACTTCATCTCCTCCCATCATATCAAATCCCAGTGGAAAGTGCTTACGTCACCTTGAAATTCCTCTACATTCCTCTAAATTCCCTTCATTTGAGCTGAAGTGATGTTTGTGGGACGTCGTGGACAAAGAGGTCCCATATCAGGAAGACTGACGGGGGCTTTGGTGTTGTCTGAGCAAGTCTGATGATGAGTCACAGCAGAACCGGTCCCAGAGCTCCTGGCAGGTTTTCTATAACTCCGGCGTTTCACAGAAATGCTGACCTAGTGATTCACAGAGCTTTTGGCTTTTTCCTCTTTTTCCCACCTTTGAAATTTTCTCTCGCCACGGCGAAAAGGATTCACGCCGTCACGCTGCATGCATGTTTGTTACAGTTTACTGCAGAGGGATTTTCACTTCCCTCGTAACCTGCTTTGTTCTGACAGCCCTGAAATGAGTTAAAACTCATTCAGAGAAAAATCACGGGTACGTGAAGAAACAACAAGCTGTCAGCACAGCTGGAGAAGGAGCAAAGAAAGAGTCTGCTCATAGCCTCATCGGCTGACTGAATTAAAGATGCAAACCACTAACAAAAGTTGCTGAAACAGTCACACCACACTATTTAGACTTTTATTAGTAATTTGCTTTAAAGCTTCTTATCGCCGCCACCCCATAGATATGTAACACCTTGTATTATTCAGTGAAGCAAAGTCCGTAAACGAACACATACAACTGTTTATGTTAAACATTGTTCATGTGAGACGTACATTTGCCTGACCAAAGTTTGATCTGTTAAGAAAAACACTTTAAAGAAAGTAGAAGCAAAGCGATGAGGGTCAGTGTGAAGGAAGCAGGGAAAAATGTGGACTTATAAATAATAATAATAATAATAATAATAATAATCTGAAAAGTACAGTAAAATTAAGAAACAACCAAAACACAAAAAAGACCGGGAGTTTCTTGACCTGAGTGCAGAGGCAACAAAGTTTAAGTTTGAGATTTAAAAACAAGCAAAATTTAAAAATTACTGTAATCAAACCATTTCATACATTCATTGTGTCCTGAGACAGTAGAAAAGGCACTGACACGGAATAAAAAAAAAAACAAAACAAAACAAAAGCTTTACATGTTTTGGTCCGTATGGAGTTCTTTGAGCTGGTGAGGAAATCCTCGATCCATTTCACGTAGAACCTCATCCAGTCCAAGCTCACTGCTACACGGCTGCTGTTTACGTCCCGAGATCGACTCCCCAAATACGGCAAGAGAAGACCATCCCTCCACCTGACAGAGTCTCCAGAGGCCGGGACGATGCCTCACATGCTTCTCGTGTGAGGTATTCAAATGCCAGGATGTCCCTGCCGTCAGAATGAAATGAGCTCATGAAGGCACCCACAGGTGTAGAGTCGTCCCACACCAAGCTGCGACGGTCACGTGACGGTGACTCTATACGAGGTCCATCTCCACTTGGTTCAGATTGCTCGGTTTCCCTCCAGCGTAAGGTGTTTGTTTCGATCTGCACGCGAACAGGAACGACATTTTCCTCCAGAACATGCAGCATCGCAGCGGCGAAGGTTAGACTGTGAACAATTGGAGATGTTGAGGATACCTGCGAGGTACGGCTCTGCGAACGAACAGAATCCCCGAAACCACCAAAACCACCGACAGGACAGAAGCAGCAATGGTGACCGTGAGCCAAACTGATGGGTGTTCTAGAAAAAAAAGACACAGACAGACTTAGACAGTAGATCTATAACGCTTAAATACTCAGAATAAATGACATTTCATAAAACTCGTCCTGAACTTTGGAAGGCGAAGATAAAACCCGCTGACTCAGTACCCATTACATCGCGTGAATAAAGAGTCATGCAATTGTTTTGATGGATCCAACCAACCCGGTGGTGCAGGACGTCCCGCGTCCCTCGTGCAGTTGACTGCAAGAACAAGAACATTTTATCATGAGGAACCTCAATTCTTGCTTTTTTTTTTTTTTTTTTTTTTTTTTTTTTTAAACAGAGTCAAGTTTTCTGACTAAAACACAATTAAATTGTTTTCCGCCTCGCGCTAAAAGAATCTAGCAAAAGATTCTTTGCACTGTTATCATTTTAATTGTAACGGCTTCTGGCAAGTGATTGAGGTGATACTGCGCATCAGGAAGTACAGCTATGAGATTGATTTGGCAATAATACAGGACAGAAGCAGGAACACCGGTTCCGAAGGTATTTGCCTGTCGGTCTGTGAATCTACTTCATTCAGCTTGTTTATATCTTTGATGTGGAAAGAAGCAGGTAAACGCTCACCATGACACGTTGCTTTGGTAGACATCTGTGTGAAGAGAGAGACGGAGCGAAATCAGGAGGTTTTTGCCCAGAGCTGCTAACCATTTGTTTCAAAAACGAGTCGTTTTTCATACCTCTGACATGCAATCCCAAGAGTACACTATTGTCTCGTAGCAGCCATGTGTGTGGAGATGTGTGCTGTTGGAGCTGATGACGTTCTCGGTTTCGCCACCGACGTTTGCCATGACATGGTTCTAAAGTCCATGAGGGAAAATGGTAAGACTCTTAAAAGCTGAGTGGTTTCCATGGACGTGGCGTTTGAGCTTCTCAACGGCAGAAGGCGGTTTGCGTAAGAATACGTTCTGAGAAAAACAAACCTCTGGTATTTTTTTCGAGAAGATGTCGAAAAAGGTGCATCTTTATAACTTACTGAGCTGTTGACCCAACAAAAGTCACAATTAGAGCCTCTGACGCCGTGGACGGTGTAAATTGTCCCGTTGCTGGTTTCCATGGCAATGCAGCTGGCCTCCTTGGAGAGGCAACCGCGACCCGCCGAGACTGAAAGGACAAAAATGAGAGCAAGCAAAAAAAAAAAAAAAAAGTTCAACTATTTATTGAGCCACGGCAGATCAGTTACCTTTGACAAAACATAGTGTGATGTCATACAATTGAACTAATGAAGAAGAAAGGCATTGTAAGCATTTTTTTCCCCCTCCTTACACACCGCAGTAACATATGTGGAAGCTAATGTTCCAAAAGCAGCACTTAGTGCAAGCAGATTTGGAGTTAAATTATCAGCAAAGCTAATATTCCTTTTTTTTTTTTTTTTTTTTTTTTCCAGGTGAAAAGGATCACATCTGATTAAACAATCCCTTATCCCTTTCTGACGTAGTCAGGGGGAAACACTGACCCCATACACACTTCAGCTCCACCTTTGTAGGGAATCCCTTCTTGCCTTTCAGACTTTGACTATACCGGGAAATCCCTGAGCTGCTCAACTGTAGGTGATGCCTTGGAAAGGCATTCATAATCATCTTTGGATGATTTCAAGATAAGGATTTCAGAAAACAAATGATTTTTACAATAAAGAAGTTCAGTTATCACTCATCTGGTCGCATGTGGTTGCACGTATGTCCACAAACACGCACATGCGCATGTGCATGTACATGTGCATGTACAAAGGCAAATAGTGCTTCATAAAAAAATAAATAAAAAAAAAATGAGAAAGAGAAACTGTGTGGTATTAAGTTATGAGTGACAATAGTCCTCTTACCGACAGCGAGCAGCTGAAGCAGGTTCTGGATCGTCATCTTTTCTCTCCTTAAGCCAAAGAAGTCACTTTCTCAGAGAGCGGCTCGTTTGGATTGAAAACAGTGATGAAAGTGAGCTACATCTCTGAAAGCTTGCCGGTCTTGACAGGGGTGGGGCTAGAGCTGACGACGGGGGGGAGGAAGGGGGGGAATTCCTGCTCCTCCTCCTGCCCTCATGTGAGTTCTTTGAGGGAGGAGGAAACTCACAACTCCATTCGCTCATGATGAGAAATGTGTTATAGGATGTTTGGTGTCATGTGTCAAAAAAAACGTCTCAAACAAACCGACCAAAGTTTGTTTGTTCGGTTTTTCTGCAACAGGAAGCAGAAAAATGGAGCTACATCCTGTTGGACTGTAGCCCTCATATATGCAGCATACAACCTTGTTGTAACAATGTCATAGACATATTCAGCCATGAGGTTAAACATCGTTTCATTCTTGGCAAGAATCAAAAGTGTTTCCTGTCATTTACGACACAAATAAAGTTATGTGCACAGAACTTCTGCTTTAGTAGGAGTTCTACTAAACTTCTAAGATTAAACCTTTTTTTATTATTATTATTTTCATCTTAAAAAACTTAAAATCTTTTTTAACTTTAATCTGCCATACTTTCCTGTTGATGTGGTGGGACCACAGCTATTGCAGCAGAGGTTCACACACGTCTCTGTGGTGAGATTAGACATCCTACTTGGTGTGTCTTTCACAGAACTTGCCTGCAGAGCTGGGCTTTTTTGGGGGATTTACTTCAGACTGAACTCTTCTCTCTTGCTTCCGTCTGCAAAGAGACAAAACATTTGAGGTTGACGTTATTGTTGATCTCAATCCTTTAGCTGAATATTGGCTGAGAAAGGCATCAGACTTGCTCATACCTTTTGGTTCTATATAAAATCAACTTTTCTTTTAGCTTTACATCATGCCGCTATAATGTCATTCCCTCATCAAAAACATACCTGGAGTGTTGCCTTGGCTCTTTCATGCATGTTTAAGAAATCATTCAGCTGTGCAAAACATCTGGATGAACCCAGCTCCTCGTCAGAGCTGCAGTTTTCAAGCCGCCGCCTCATAGAGCAATCCTCTAATCATCTCGGCTCCTTCAGACTAGCCAGCGGCAATTGGCAAAGACATGCTGGAACTGCACAAAGTCAAATTTCTTTTGAGTTATATTTGATATATATATATATATATTCAGAATTTTTATAACTGAAGTGAACATGGTTACTTGATTGTGCTATAAAATGGCACTATGTGCCTGGTAAACACACAGCAAAAATGAAACTCACCCGTTTAAAAGTTCACATACGCTTAAGGTCAAGCATACGCTTGATGTCTCTCTTATTTGAAGCTAAATTTAGAAATGCCTTTGGCCGGTACTTTCAAAAAAAGTAATGGTTTTAATGGTACTGTGCTTACAGATGTTCCTGTCTCTTTAAAAGATGTGTTTTCTCTCCAGGGGTTTTCATCCTCACCTGCAGCTCACTCCTCTACGGCTGTCTAAAATCCCACGTGACAAGATTTCATTACTTATTTGTATTTTATTGGTATTTTCCGATGTGATTTTTTTGTTGTTGTTGTTGTTGTTTTTACAAAAACAGATGAAGAAAACTATAAAAAATAGCATGCAGAAAGGAAAAACGCATTAGTTTCACTCCAAGATCTCAGTTTTATATCTCTCTCACTGTAGAGCAGTACAGAACAGCGGCAGATTTTTTTTTTTTTTGACCTTTGCTGAGGTAGATAAGATCAGCTTATCTGCCTCTGATCGGCCAATCACTGACCTCCCAAAATTAAGCATAATTTGTGCCGACAAATCGCTGCATCTCTAATTTCAAGATTAAAATGTAACTATGTCCCCAAAACGTAACTCAAGCAGATGCAACTTATTAAAAGCAACTCGTTACCTCTGGACTCATGGCTTTTTTTTTCTCCCTGAGCTGGTATACATGAATAAATATTTCTGTTTCATTTTAGCTAGTGAATTGTTGGAGATTTAAAGGAATCGTGTTTCAAGGCCACGCAACCATTTCCTATTCAGGAATGTTTAAAGTATAAATGAGGCCACCAGATTTCCTGCACCGGGCCAGAAAATGATTAGCATTCATCACCAAGACGAAAAACCATCCTGACTGCTTGTTTCTTACCAGGAAAACCGGACATAGAGACATTATTCTGGATTTCACAGGCTGCAAAGGCTTGTTGACTAACAACAAAGATGAAAAAACAAAAATCTTGATCAGAGGCTCCTGTTTGGTGTTATGACTCATGTGGCATATTATGGTCACACATCGATTCTCACAAAGAGTTTGACTCACGGTAACAATCCCCAAATATGGTCATGCTCAGATCGCTTCCTGCTGAACAACTTTGGGTTGTAAGCGATTTAAACTAGTTACAGTCGAGCCAGTTCAGTACAGCTTATGTTTGTCAACATAATAGCTGTCTGCTCAAGTTAACGAGATTCATTCGTGTCTTCCAGCTTCAGAATTTCTTCATTCATTTCTCTGAGCATTTGTTGCGGAAGCGAATCGGATGAGGTGCCAAATTCCACTTGGATGTGTCATGTGAACACCTTGTTGAAATACCAGCAGCTTAAGAGGCACATCAACAAGGAAGTTATTAAGGGACTATTAATTTAACAGGCTTAAATCATGTATGTCACCATGCTTTTGTTCTGGAAAACCTAAAAGTACAATTACATTACATGCATCACAATCAGACCAAGAGGTTTTCTCTGTTAGGTATAGCTGTTTAAATCCTCGTTGACACAAACACAAAGGAGCCGTTCATTGGAGAGTGTTGCAATCACCGACAGTCAGGTAACATGAGCTCTGCTCTTTATCATCGTCTTTTATTGGACTATTTTTTTGTTTGTTTGTTGTTTTATTCAATTCTGGACTTTTATGACACTTTTATGACACTTTTACGTGTCATATCAAACATGCACCTGTTTGTCTTGCTGCCTACTGTGGAACAGATCTCGCACTTTGAGTGCACCACACCCTTTTTCCATTGCAGATAAAAAATTTTAAAAATAAAAAAAAAAAAACCAACAAAGAACACCTGATAACATTCCTCACTAGTAGCAAAGGCAAGCAAAGCTCCACCCTGAGAAAGCATTAAAAGCGTCTCGGTAACGACATCAACACTTTTTGGACTTTTGCTTGTTTTCTTAATCACACCAACAAACCTCAATGTGTTAGTGGGAGTTTATGTGGTGGATCATGAGCAATAAAATTGAATAAAAAAAGTCCAAAGAGACCCATAAAGATCATGGCAGCAATTACTGCAGATAATTTATAAGTGGAAAGTTGTAAAAAGAGCCTTTGATGTGATTTAATGCACATTAATAACTGTTCAGTGGAATGAGGCAAAGCAGGAAGCAAATACAGTCAGGTTGCTGCTCTTTCTGCAAATCTTTATTTGGATCTCAGTTTGTTATAAAAGTGGCGATAAAAGCCGAAAGACAGAGAGACGTGATAAGGCTGAGCTCACACCAAATCTTGACTTGCACGACACGCCTTGTTTTCATTCAGCAGCACAAAACCAGGCCGTCCTGCATGAGGAAAATCCCGACCAGTCAAAAATTTCAAATCACTAAAAACAGCCCCTCCCTTTGGTCGTACCTCGATCGGCTGACAAAGGAACGAGAAGGAAACTGTGACATGACGCACATAAACAGCAACAAAAACATCTGTTTTTGTCTCACTGTTCCAGCTCTGCTCCTCTACGCCTGCACTGTCCAGAACCAGAACCGAACGGCAGAACTATGCACCTCAAATCTGGAACAAATCGGGACCGTTTCCCCGGAAAACTGCAAAACAGCCGAAACACTGAGCTGGGAGCGTTTTCGCCGTGAAGCTAAACGGTGACAGTGATTCAGAGGGTTGGGATTTCTTTTTTGTGTGTGTGTGTGTGTGTGTGTGTGTGAAGAAAAATCAAATACGTTTTAATCTGAGATGTGTTTCAAACCACGAAGGAGAAAAAATTTATGTAAACATAGAAAAGAAGTAATGGCCAAAATAAGTACAGTACAGTCAAAACACACACACGCACACGCACACGCACACGCACACACACGCACACGCATGCACACGCATGCACACGCACACCCGCACACACGCACACACGCACACACACACACGCACACACAAAAACAGTTATAAAATTATGAAAATAATACTTATTATTAATTCATATGGTTCACTGGATGCTATTGCTTTACTTAGTTGCATACAGTAAACAAGAATCTGCCAGATTGGTTTCTGAGCTTATGAGTCACAAAAAGAAAAAATTTCCACTCCAATAAACTCTCCTCTGTTTTAGAACGAGGTAGAAAGTCCTGCACGAGCAGCTCAAATCTCTTGGCAACAAAACGTGTGATTGACCCATCTCGTCTGAACACACGACTCAGAATATTTCTCGTATATTTCTCAGTGAATTCCTTGTGTAAAACAAGGCGTACCGCATACGTCTTGTTTGCATAAGCAGAAATATACCAGCTTCTTGGTATATTCCTTGTACCAAGCTGCTGTACGAGAAATATACTGAGCTTTACTCAGTCATACCTCTGACTAAATCTAAATCATCAGTAGAAGGTGACTAACTTCCTGCTTCTTGGCCCCCACAAATGCAGAGAAGCGTGTGTTTTGTTGAAAAAAGACGACGAAGAATCTGCAAACTGTTGCTCAAACATTTCAGACGTGGGGACAGAAATAAAATACTGTCATGGGAAAAATGAAAGCGGGTTCTACTAACTGTTCTGCACACGCACACCCGCACACACGGGTGCGGGTGTGCGGGTGTGACCAGTTCTGGTCACAGAACTGGTGTTCTGAGAATCACCAGTCATAAAGAAAGTTTGCACACCACAGCTCAACGTGGAACAAGGCTGCAGCGCTTTGCCTTTTCTTCTTTTCTTCTTTGGATTTCAGAAACTCCCGGAACGGGTTTCAGAGCTATCGCCTGAGCGGCTGGTGGACGTTTTACGGCTTATTGTATTATATTCTTTAACATCAGCTAAGTATAAAGCCATATTGTTGAGCTGATGTGCAGCAGATGTGTTGTCCTGTGCGTTCTGTGAAGTTTGTAAGTTGTTTTTTTATGCATATTTAATTTAAACAGCACAAAGTCCAGACATGTACTTACAGGCTACTTCACACATACAAGATGCAAAGACTAAACACACACAAACATAATCAGGAATTAGACACAGCTGGGTCGAATCAGAGATTTCAGTCAGAATAATCGCACTAATAAAGACAATAAAGTCCTTAAATGAGCAATTTAGACAACTCTGTGTGTGAAGGGATGAATATAAGGGATGAATATAAGGAGAAGCAATTTGACATGAGTGCAGGATATTCACCCTGACCCCTCGTCGTTCCTCCGTTCTGATGCAAGATTAAGGCTGAGCTCAATATGGGAAGTTCAGACACGAACAGGTTTCCATTTCTGGATACTCGCTGGAGAAAACACATGCTGTTTCTAAAATTAGCAAGTCGTCTGGAACCATTTCAGCTGGACATTTGGTCACACTTCTGGTAAAGAAAGAAAGAAAAAAAATGTAGCCCTTATTTACACTGGTTGGTTCCCTGACAGACACCTGACAGTTCAGCGCAGTTTCTTTAGGCTGGAGGCCGGGAAAGAGGAACTCGTACGCTGGCAGGAACCGCAGCGCAAAGATATGATCAAAGGTTAATGGTTCTGCTGACTAAAGAGTTAGAAACAGCTATTAGACAAACACAATCGTTGCTGATTTTCTTACTAAAGGAAATTATCTTGAGCATCATTAGAGTATTGAAAGCTGACAGAAGGAAATTGGGAACAACAAAAAAGTCAACAAACGAATAACATTTGAACCATTTTCTCAGATTTGGGAGATTAGAGTCAGAATTATTTTTCTTTTTCCCAGTTGCACTAATCCCCTGAAACAAACTTCATTCTTTTTTTTTTTTTTTCTTTTTTTTGCACCTGACTTACCGCCCTTCTCAGATTTCCCTAGAATGACATCACCATCCCCTGCTTTACCGGCTGTGTGTGTGTGGATGTGTGTGCGTGCGTGTGTGTGGGCTCCTCGCACACAAATCCACTTCCACAACCACTTTCTGTAAACTATAGGACAGCACAGCACTTCAAGTCTCATGCACTTGTCATCTTGAGAGATAGCAAGATATCAAGTGAAGTTTACTGTTCAGAGTTGTTTTTCTGTGGACAGTAAAACAACTGGCCTTCACGACTGACTGAATGTGTTCCTGTGTGAACTCAGGTTGGTGAGTGCAAGGCAAATCACTTATGGGACACGCATCCAGTTTACCGTTTCTAATTGTGCAACATCAGCATGCTGATATTTGGTAACACCTGGTACAAGTCATACGAATACCCCCACACACACACGCACACGCACACACACACACATGCACACACAGCCCTTTCCAGGAAATCATCTGCTTTATTTTTTGTTTTTCTTTGTCACGACAAAATGTGCGGCACACAGGGAAAAAAAAAAAAAAGGGCGTGACTGAAAGGTTTTCTTCTTTTCTCTCTTACCTTCTGCATTGCAAAAATGTTTGCAGTGGCCACTGAAAATTCCCAACCACAGAAGAAATACCAGTCAGATCCTCACACGAATAATCAAATGAATATGAAGACAGATTTATTGCGGCTTAAGCTGCGGGTAACTGATTGTCATTTGCAGTCAACCTGAGCTCTCCTGCAGACGCATAAAGATTTAATCAAACATCCTGAGAGAAGCAGCTTCTCGGCAGGGGGGGGGAAATAAAGTGTTTGCCCACTTCCTCTTTTTTACTTTTTTTTTTTTTTTTTTGGCATGTTTCAACGTTTCAAAAGCAGTTCAAGTATTAATCAGAGACGTGCATGTGCAATGCAAATGAGATGCAGCTAATTTAAAAGGAAGGCGTTTTTCACTATCATGGGGGGAAATAAGTAGGTCAGTCTTTCAGTGAATTTAGGAAAAGAAGGGAGAGGACAAAGAAGTGTGCAGCAGGTTATGTCCCGTGTTTTTTTTGTTTTGTTTTGTTTTGTTTTTTACCGTGTTAAACCCTCCCGTCGTAAAATATTGCACCTGTTGCTGTTTATATTCTGAGTGGCATAATCTCTCTAAGTGTGACATGAACCAAAACGAACGGTGGGCGCGAAAGCCACTACAGAGCTGTCAGAGTGGTTATTCAGGCCGAAACGACATCAGCCACACACACACTACATGAGGCAAGCGTGTGGGTGAGATACACACCTATCAAAGCACATCTTAGATTACTGTGACACACTGCTACCAAAAGAAGATCACAGGCGAAACATTTTAGAGCAAATGCCTCTGTGCACATGAAATAAGATGAAACTAACTTGCATGTCAAAAATATATGGGAAATAAATTCTCAATATTGATGAGAATGTACTAGTTATTACTACTGGGAGACGAATTCCCTTATAACAAGATGTCATTCCCATGTTACAAGTGAAATGATCAACTCATGCGACTAAAACTTTCTCATCAATATTAAAGATTTGTTGCTTTTTTTTTTTTTTCCTTTTGCTTAAGAGCTGGTATTTCCTCCTGCTGCGTTATGGGTGAGTAAGAACACTTGGAGCAAGACGAAACCAAGATAAGAACGGGAAAATTCGCTCACTTTTTGTGGACAAAGCAGAGTGCGTTATTCACACCTTCTTTCATAATCGTCTTTTTTTCTTTTTTAAATCACAGTAAGTCTCCAGCCACTTTCGAGTCGCATGAGTCTCCACTGCTCATACGAATCAAAGCACACGTCACGCGTCCCTTATGTGCTCATGTGAAATTATGTGCTTTCAAGCGCAAAATTCGACACTATTAACTAAACATTTACGCATGCACTGAATTATGACAGATCTGATTTTAAACAGTGTCAACAGTTTGATTGTTTTAGTGCCAGGTTTAATCTCACATGAACCGGAGGAGCTGGTTTATCAATGCTCTGGTAAGCCTTGAGTAATACATTGTTTGCACAAAGTATTACCGTGCAGAAGCTTGAAGGAATGCGTCCTCTGGCTACCATTACCAGTTAGGATAGTGCAGGGGAAAGAAAGCAAAAAGGCCTTCGGGTGTCACTCTCAATGGCATAAAAGAATAAGGTGTTTAGTTTTACGGGTTTACAGTGTTCATTTTACACCATGACAAAAGGATTAGAGAGAAGAGCACAAACCAGCATTCTTTAAAAAAGAAAAAATAAACACGCAGGTTTACTGGCCGAGACAAATCGGGAGACACTAATACCTCACTAATGCCTCACTAATGCCTCACTGATGAATTGCCTGAATGAGGTTAAAGGTCACACTGCACACTGAAACAATGTCATCTGCTCGATGTGGCATTGAGTCTTCAATGATCTCAAAGAGATCTGAACACACTTGTAACCGTGCATTGCCATGAAAGGTTATGCATGTCATCATTTTTCTTTTCTTTTTTTTTGGTTTTTTCTTTTTTGTTTTTATATGTAATAAAAGGACAGATTTAGACTATCCTGTTTCCCACCGGCAACAGTTGTTGCCGAGTGCAATTTTTCCTCAACGTGACCGACATAAAACGTAATAATTCGCAAATATCCTGTGTTTTGGAGGTCCAAGGATGATTGCAAAAGAAATATCAGTGATGAAAATCCCAAAAGCATCAAACTGTCACGGACTGGATGTTCTGTCTCAGTGTTTTTACTTTGATGCTTTTGAGCACCTCATAAAATGGCAGCTATGACTGTGATGATTCTTCACAAAAAATATATTACCGAATTGTGTAAATGTGTTCAACTGCAGGCAAGCAGTGAGCGAATAAACAAACTCATTCAATAAATTAGAATATGAAGGAAAAGTTCGTTTTTTAGTAATTCGATCACCAAGTGAAAAACATTCCATAGATGAATTACCTGACTCATGCTTGAACACATTTATATCTTTTAGTATCTTTAATGCCTGCTGAAAGGTTAATTTAGCAGGTTATCTGGTTGTCTCATCAGGATTTGTACCCTAATTTATTGAATATTAGGGTTAATTGATTCTGTATGCAACACACAGTTACACTGCATTTCACACTTTTTTCAAAGTAGGGTTTAAACTGCGCCTGAAGCACACCGCACTGATCAGGTGTTGTGCAAACAGAGAAACTGATAAAATGTATTTCCTGTACGAACAAAAACCTCTATGCCACCGTCACCACACAAATCATAACATCATGGCTCTCTGCCGAGTGTTGACTGATCCATTAGAGCAGAACAGAGACACGTGGCTTCAACGCGTGTTAAAAAGAAAAATCAACAACGACTCGGAAATCAGAAAATCCAGCAGAGAAAGTAACGCTGAGAGCAGAACTAGGTGAAAAGCTAAAGACAAATACAAGAGGGCGCAAAAAACAGACGGACAGAAGAAGTTTGCATCTTAAAAAAAACAAAGAAGAGCTTTGAGGAACTGAATCAATGACTGATTAAAACATGTCAGAGTGGAACATGCTCCGTTCTTTTAAAAAAACTCCCCCTCTCTGATTCATGTCCCACCACTTCCCTCTGATCGCTTGCTAAAGTGAAAAACACTTTTTTTTTTTCTCATGAAGATGATTTCTGACAGTTTGACCAAAAACAAATAAAAAAAGCCCCACAAAAAAAAAACAAAAAACACTCCACTCAATTTGGAGTTTTATCTTAAAAGCAAATGTTGGAGCAATGAGCTGAACCTACTATGAAGTGCCTCCTTAAACTTTGTTTTTATAACTTCTGCAATATTTCTGCTTTTATGAATGAAGTTTACTTTGAACTTTTGAAGAAGTGTCAGGTTTCACATTTTGCATAAGCGCTCTGGGTGTTTCTTACAGCTGCCTTTTGCTTTAAAGCTGCAGACACATTTTTAAAATGTGCTTTTTTGCTTATTGGTGAGATAGACCCACATCGTTTAGGGCACTGCTGCAGGAACAGTGATGTCATGAGATCAAAGATCATGACATCGCTCATGACATGACTCATGACATGGCGATGTCACGGTCAAAGACTTTAACTCTGTCATAGGTCCCTGTCAAAGTCATTGAGCTCCGAGAGTTTCATGGTAAGGTTACTTTCTGTGATTATACGTTTGGAGACGTGAAACGATTGCTATCCAAAAGCAAGAAGAAAATGAAACGTTCAGCGCAAGAATCGTGGACCAGGGCCAGGTCGGATGAATTAACCGACAAGGATCCGCGACCCCTCAGGAAATTCATGGGAGAAGGAGCCAGGAACATAACATGGCTATCCACACAACAAGAGGGCAACTCTCTGTCCAGGCAGAAAGTTCAACATAATGAGAAAGAGTTAAGGACACAACTAGAGAATATGAAGAAGGAAATGAAACGGCTGGAGGCAAAATATTTTAAACTTTCGAACAAAAATCGAGGGAGTGTGACCAAACTTCGGGAAATTACAACCCTGAATCTGGATCTAGAAAGTCAGTTAAGACACATGGAACGAAGTCATGCAGAGAGTACAACTTCTCTGTTGTGTGAAACGGCGCGGAGGCGCGAGCTGTCTGACGAAGTGACAACACTGAAGGAGTACAAAGAGCGAGCGCTGGACGCAGAAAAGCTGGTGAAAGAGCTCATGGAGAACAACCAAAGACTGAGAATACACCTGGAGACATCTCAGCAAAAAACAGCAACATTTAAAAATGAATCAGAGGTCCATAAAGCCGAGTCGAAAAAGCAGTCGGATCTAGTGAGAAGTAGAGATCACATGATTTGCAGTCTTAAGGTCGCACTGGATGCAAAACAAAAGCAAATCGATGCTCAGAAGGAGGAGCTCAAGAGACAACGGCGAGTCGCACAACAGACAGAACTGGAGGCCAAAAGAAATCGGCAGAATGAAGAAGCATCAATGAAGCGGATAAGGCACAAAGACAAAGAAAATCTGAGCCTACGAACAGAAATCAGGACACTAACCAAGGCTTTGGGTGATTCTGAGAGGAAGTTGTCAAAACAAGATTCGAAACACCACATCCTCCAGGGGAAAATTGAAAATGCCCAGACGGAAAATGCATTCCTGCAGAAAAAAACCCAAACACTGGAAACTTCTACAATGAATCTTGATAGAGAGGTTGTTGAAACCCAGACACTCCTCCAAAAGTCCCACCAAGAGAATCGGCTGCTTAAGAATCAAGTGGAGAAGCTCAAGATAAGGCTGGCTGAAACGATTCAGAACAGCATTGAGAATAAGACCAAATTGGAAAAAGACCTCCTGCGTATAAAGGAGGATTATATGAAACTGAAGATGCAGAGAGAAGATGCTCTGACAAAAAACAGAAGAGCCACAGAGGCACTATACTGTAATGACAGAAAAATTGGAATACAGACTGACATCATTCGCGAGCAGGAATGTAGGATTATAGAACTATGTAAAGAAGTTCTGAGACTCCATGAGAATGCGCAGAAATTTAAAATGGTTAAAGAAACTTACTCTAAGGTGGAAAAGTTAGGGCTTAATGAAGAGACAGGAGATCTTATAATTCTCCCAGACGACAACAAAAACCTGGAAAAACTCAAAATGTATCGCATTGAGAACCACAGATTGTCCAAACAACTGGAAGAGAAAGAGACAGAAATTAGGGATCGCAAGCTTGAGGAGGAGAAACTGCAGCATGTGGTGAAGAATCTCAAGTCTAAGTTAGACCGACTGCCGGACGACGCATTGGACAAAGTGAGGGAGAGTCAGACCAACGTTAGAGAACTCAAAAGACAGATACAAGTCCAAGAAGCAGAGATAAGTGTATATGTAAAAAAAATAAAAATGCTAGAAATCGACATCAAAAAGTTGAAAAATAAGGCTGCAGATGTATCATTTTCAAAGAAAGATACATTTCTGCCCATTCCACCAAAAAATATCAAACTGAAATCTGAGGACACAAAGCCAAAAACTACGAAGAAACCCCTCAACATTGTCCATCTACCACCTCTTCAAATCAGTTCATATGGAAAGGCAAAAAAGTAAAAGGATTTGGTTGTTAAAGCTTGACTGATGGGCTGCCACCTTATCGTGGTGGGGGGGTTGCCCACGGTGAGAAGCGCCAGCAAGTATGTCATCGGTCATCAATGACATACATCGGGGTAAACCCGATGACCGAGAGGGTAGCCTCCTTCCGCCTTCGGGTGGGTGGACGGGTGACAACCGTTTTTGCGCTTACGGGCCGAACGGCAGTTCAGATTACCCATCCTTCCTGGAGTTCTTGGACGTGGTACTGGAGAGTGCCACTCCTGGGGACTCCCTTGTTCTGCTGGAGCACTTCAAGGCTCGCATGGGCAAAGACAGTGAGACCTGGAGGGGCGTGGTTGGGAGAAACCCGAGTGGTGTTTGATGATTGTCCATGGCAATCATCACAGATTGTCCATAACGAACACCATGCTCTTCATGGTGAAGAGAGCTGAGCCAAAAAGCAAAGCTCTCGATTAACAGGTCAATCTACGTTCCTACCCTCATCTATGGTCATGAGTTTGGTTCATGACCAAAAGAACGAGATCACGTACACAAGTGGCTGAAATGGGTTTTCTTTATAGGGTGGCTGGGCTCTCTCTTAGAGATAGGGTGAGAAGCTTGGTCATCCAGGAGGAACTCATATTAGTGCCTCTGCTCCTCTACATCGAGAGGAGCCAGTTGAGGCTCTGGCATCAGGTCAGGATGCCTGAGCCTCCTGGATGCCTCCCTGGTGAGGTGTTTCGGGCAAGAAACAGAAGAAAACTGACCAGCAGTAGAAGGGTTAAGAACACGACGGAACCTGGCTGCAACGCTGGACAGGGTTATTTTAAAAAAAAACAGCCATATCATCTGAAAATAAAGAGTCACCAGTCACGAAATAAAAACTGGTAGACCATAAAGATAAAACCAGATCAAGAGTGTGTCCATGCTCATGATGGACACACTCCATCATGAGTCACAGACTGATGTGTGTCCATCAGTCTGTGTCACTGACTGATGTGTGTTCATCAGTCAGTCACAGACTGATGTGTGTTCATCAGTCTGTGTCACAGACTGATGTGTGTCCATCAGTCTGTGTCACAGACTGATATGTGTCCCTGTAGTCCATCTTGTCTATCATGACAAGATGGACTCTTGTCCATCTTGTCCATCATGTGCATGGACACACTCTTGATCTGGTTTTATTTTATCGTCTACCAGTTTTTAATTTCGTGATTGGTGACTCATTATTTTAAGATGATATGCCTGTTTTATTTTAATTTTTTTCTCCATGTTTGTTAAAGTTGTCATCATGTTGTGACAGTTTGCTACGAAACAGATAATCTGTGGAAAAAAAGATCTTATCTCCTCCACCTCCTCCCTGAACTGCTATTAATAGCTAAAGTAACCCAAAGTTCTGACCAAAAACAACCAATCAGAACAAGGAAGAGTTTCTTGGCGCTGTCAATCATCCTCATTCACTCCCTGCTAAATGTGCTAATGGCAGAGAGACAACTTGTTACAGGAAAACTGTTTATCTGCAATCTGTGGTAGATATGCAAGCAAAAGTGAGCATTCACATCAGTTGCAGCATAGCACAGAGCGAGTGGCAGCAGGGTGAGCAGCCACATGAGATTGTGATTGACAACACTAAACCCCGCCTCCTGCCTCTGATTGGTTGTTTCTGGAAAGCACTGGGAGAAGGCAGAGGAAATTAATTTTTCACATATTATCTCTCATGCCAAACTTTCAAAACATAATGACAGTTTCCACAAAAATGTAAAAACATATATTTTTTATAAAAGTTATATACTGCAGCTTTAATTTCCCTTACGAAAGGGCGGGACCAGATAACTGCCCGGCCCTCTAAGTTTTTTCTGTAATTTAGTCACAAGCCAAGGTAAAACTGTGGACTGGCTGCAGTCCAGAGAGGAGGCTGTTTATCATCATTTTATAAAGATTGATTGAATTTCTGTCAGTAAAAAAATATTACTGCTTTTGTTGTAGAAAGGACAAAGACAGATAAATCCTTATGGATTCCCTGGAATGATGCTAACAAGCTTGTCATTGAACACAGTGTTCCTCACCTTTACTTTTTACAGGGTTAAAGGTTATGCTGGGGTTAGAGCTGCTGCTGACAGACTCACCTGTTCGTAAGTGTGGTAAAAGGTGCAGGGACAAGTTAAATATCTGAATAACTTGGTATTTCTTTTCCTTCATTCATTAAATGCTCGTGAAATGGAGGCAAACAGTTAAATCCCTGCTGGACGCGATACTGTTCTAAGAGGCTTTTCCACAATCTAGTTATTTATTTATTTATTTGGATTTTTTTTATTTTCTGTAAAATTTTATTATTTTTGTTTTTGTGAGGTGACCTTGTGCCCTGAAAGCACATTTTACATAAAATATAGAATTGTTGTTATTATAAATACTCACCCTGCTACAAACTGGGACGTTGCCATGGTTACTGCTTCACGCGGCAGACTTCCGGGTATTTTCACTAATTTGCATACCATATTTTCCGGACTATAAGTCGCAGTTTTATTCATAGTTTGGCCGGCGGTGCGACATATACTCAGGAGCGACTTATGTGTGGAAATTAACACATTATTATATCAAATCACGTTATTTTCACACTGCTGTAGTTATCTGAATAACTCTTAGTATATTAACACACCAGGCACGTTCTCAGTTCGTTGTTTGTCATGCAACGTTACCATACCGTACAATTATTCAGCCTGTTGTTGCCTCTATTCTATTTTTATTGCCTTTCAAGATGACGTGTCTGTTCTTGGTGTTGGATTTTATCAAATAAATTTCCCTCAAAAATGCGACTTATAGTCCGGAAAATACGGTATGTATTTAAGGGCGGCGACAGGGCGGAGCAGCAGCAGTGCTCTATTTCCAGCCAATTCGGATTTATAGAAGAAAGATGCGTGAGCACGGCTTTATGCAGGCGATTTTTTTTTTTTGTGCGCCGCACTTTTCTAAATTTTTCTAAATTTTTCTGTACGCCAAGTTTTAATGTAAAAACCAAGCACTCTTTTATGCATGAGGCCCCTGGTCTTCTGCTGACTGCTGCGCTAAGCAGGAACGAACCATTTCATGCAGATCCACGGGGGTGGTTCAGGGCAAATTTGGATGTGTGCTTTGTCTGTCTGAGAGTGGTAACATTTAATCTTGACTGCTAAAAGTTATTTTAAAAAGCACAACAACAGTAATTGACAGGGCCCCAGATCAAGATCGGGTGGGCTCGATAGAGGAGGTTCCGGGTGGAAACATGGAGACTGCGGTGGAGGACGGCCAGGTAGGCCTGTCACAGTAATCAATGAATCAATTAATCGCATGATAAATAAAAAAAAAAAAAAAAACTCGATTTCATTGACGTCATTTATCTTTTATCTCTTTTTTTTTTTGTTTGTTTCTACCAAAAATTGGAAGATAAAAGTCTTCAGTTTTGTGCTTTGGTCTCCACTAAATCATTTTTGAAAAGACTTCAAAATTCATTTGATTTGTTGTTTTGTTTATTTATTCTGTATATTTAAAATGAATTCCAGGTCCAGTGTTTAAATGTCCATAAGAAATTTTTAGAATATGCTCTTGCATTATTATTTTTGCCATTACCATTATATTACTTAGAAATGATCTCAAGACAACAATATCATTATTAATCACAATAAATACTGGAATGATGTATCACCTGGCAAATATTTGTGATTTTGACAGACCTAATTGCTAGTTTTTTTCTTTGTGGGTTAAAAAATGAGCACATTTTGTTGGGAAATACGCAGCTCCCGATGGGAAATGGGGAATTTTTTTCTTTTGCGTCCCCTCGCAATACTGTACTGATCAGTCATGCAGCATAATTGAATACTGTAAGCTTTTCTGTTTATATCATAGGCTTTTGGTGCCTTTTTGTCCTACAGGAAAAGATGTAAAACTTCACATATTTCACAAAGAGTTATTAACATTGATGGAAAAATCTCACATAGCCTTGTATTAAAGCACAAAGTACGGCGGATTAAACAATTTGTCTGAGACATTCTTCTTTCAGGAAATGGCAAATTTGATGTGTGTTTGCGATCACTAACTGGTACACTCAGCTGGATTGAAGCTTTACTCATCAGACACAAAGTGACACTTCAGATAGAAACGAGACAGAATGAGAACAGCCCAGAAATCACAAAGGCACAACCCAATGTATGCACTTTTTATCTAATGTGCACAAAATCTTTTTGTTCTGTGGGAGGAAGCCGGAGTACCCGGAGAGAACCCACTCATGCTCATGGAGAACAAGCAAATCCTGTGCATAAAGAGCCCAGGCCAGGATTCAAACCCAAGACCTCTGTCTGCTGTCATAGCAAATCAGTTTCCTTAATTTATGAACGATTTGGTGGATTGTGAAATTTCCATCATGGGAGAAGAATTTAAACACCTTGGTGTTCATCAGTGAAGCGTCTATAAAAAGGGACCAAGAAGACTGGAGGAAGCTAATATTCTTCAAGGTTTGCAACAAGCTGCAACAACCTGATACGCCATGATAAGCTGAAGAAAATGGATGTAATTTACGCTCTCTTACACTTTCCACAAGTTTTTTTTATTGTCCATTAACATGTCCATCCACATCTCGAGATAAACTAAAAATCCAGCAGCTGTAATATGCTGGCCCTCAAGACAATGGACAGCAACTCTTTTCGTCACTTTTTAACCTCACTTTCTTCTTCTCACCCAAACCTTTTGTTGCTGGTTTTGGTGACAGTCTTTTGAAATTCAAACATTTCCTCGCCAGGGAACGTAGAAAATTATAAGAATCCTCCTTGATCTTGGTCTTTTTATGAGCCCGTTTCGCTAATCTTTTGTTTCGAGGAGGAATATCGGCTTTACCCTCTGCTTTCTTCTTTTCTTCGTCGTCGTCCGACGAAAGTGTCTCTTCTGTAGATGAAGAAGTTGATGTGTCAAAAATGGGTATTTCCATACTCGAAGAGGCGCTTACGAGCTCACTTGTAGAGTAAGACTTGCTGGAGGAATCCGTCTCTTCTCCAGAAGTCTTTTCTTCTGATTCCTCTTCCTCTCCAGCCGGAGAAGTTTTCTTTGCAGGTCGGGAAGGCCTGAAAAGATACGCGTCGATAACGTCATAATCGTCAATCCGTTGTTCAGAGGAAAGACTTTCCTCTGAGTGCAATCCTTCGCCAACCGGAGAAGGATTGTAGAGAAAAGCGTTGAAGTCGTCAACGTACTCGTCTTGGAAGGAAAGTCTTTCCTCTGAGCGATCCTCTCCAGCCGGAGAAGGATTGTAGAGGAAGGAATCAAATTCGTCCAGGTTCTCATCCCGCGATGACATTTCAAATTTTATGTTTGGCAGGAAAATGTTGAATGTTTTTCTGATGGCTGTGGTGACCAAATAACCAAGCCCTAAAGTCACAGGAATAAACATTATGGCTCCAATTCCATCCATATTAAAAGACATGGCGACACAGAACTGCAACTGAAAGCCGAGGTTTTGAGATGCAAGTCTTTAAAGCCTCAGAGGTTCTTAGATCTATGACATAGGATTATGTCATAGATCTGTGTCATTGATGAGGTCATAGCTACAATGAGCTCACTGTAGTTCTGGACAATGTCTTGCTTCTGATCGTTGCTATGGAAACAGTCGGATCAGTTCTTTCCTGTTTCTTCCCTGAGTACAAACTTTCAATTAAATGACAGGTTTGGTTTCTATCCTTGGTTCATGCAGCCAACCACGCAGCATCCCATGACCATCTGAAAGATACAAGAAGAAAATGGCTGCTGTCGGGATCGACCCTTATGTTGAGACTGAGAAGAAAAACACGTCAGACCAGCCGCCTCCGATCTCCAACTTCAATGTAGTTAACTAACGTACCGTCGCCAAAGCCTCCAGTAATAGAACAACGCTGCTGTCGACTTGTTCCTCGTTGACACCAAATTTGTTTGGTTTTGTAAAAGCAAATAATTGTGAATTGTACACCTGACCCCGAAAGGGTTAAAGTTGCGAATCATGTGGAAAACTTGTAGTTCAGATTTGGAAAGGCTAAAATATTGCACTCTTTGGAGGTCATCAATTGGGAAATATAGATATGATACATAAAATGTCTGGGATCACGAGCGCCCCCGAAAATCAGCTTCAATCTGAACTTGAGCTGTGTGCAAGGATTCGACAGAGCAAGCTGCCTGCTCTGCTCCTGGAGTCAGACCATCACCAGGAGTTTACAGGCCAGTGTAGCATCAAGCAGGGTAGTTGTACTTGTTCGGTCGTGTCGCTGCTCAAATTGTTGCGCAACATCCCTTCATTGTAAAAAATGTGTCTGTGGTTTGGAACATTGTTAAGTCATTTCCTTTATTGTTAGATTTGGAGGAGCAAATTTCATCTGCACGTGACACAGCTGTGACTTCACGTATTGTTTTCACAAAAGCATGTCACAGGTCATTCGCAAGAAATGGTCAAAAGAAAGCAAAAGTGAGCTTAGCAAAATGCAATTTATCAATAAAAGCAACCCTGCATCTGAAATAAACTGAGGAATTACAGTGTTTACATTTTTCAAAATAGAAAAAGAAACAAATGACTCCAACCCTTAAAATTTTCCAGCTTTAGGTGCTGTTGTGGTGCAGGGATCAAGCACAACCCACATACGACGGCCTTAGTCCTCGACGCGGCTGTTGAAGGTTGCTGACCTGGTAACCTTTGCCGCATGTCTTCCCCCTTCTCTCATTACCTTCTTTCCTGTCGGCCTGGAGCCAGTAATAAAAAAACAAAACAAACAGGCTCGGTTTGTTTCTCGTGTGTTTGTACAAACGCAGAGAAAAAGCGACAAGCGTTCCCAACTTACGCAGCTCTTTGCAAGAGCTGACCGCACATAGTTCACTGTTGACATCTGCTGCGCATGAATTATTGTTGACATAAGAAACCTTAGAGCAAACTGAGCTGAGGTCGGCCGAGCAGGATGACGGTTTTTGTGGTGGAAAATGCAGAGGGGAAAACAGGACAGTCAGACTCTGGGGCATGAGCTGCTTCAGCCCTTATGAAAACAAACCGTTGGGGGGGGGGGAATTCCTTTCTGGTTAGCCATCACTCAAACTATACAAGTTTTCAGTCTTTCCTCGTAGTTCTCTTTTTTTTTTTTTTGCATGTTGTGCACGTTAAGCATTTTTGCAGTGGATCAGAGGCATTTATTGGTGGGTAGACTTCAACCCTCAGGTTGTGTGTAGGGGAACCTTTCAGCTGACAGTGAGGAGGAAAGAACCCGATTCGAGATGAAAGTGGCTAAAGACAACAAAACCTGGAGAAACAGCAACAGGAGAAGCTTTTTCTTTCTACTCCCAATGTCTAGTTGTTTTTTCCGAGCCAGAGAAAATCTCTGATGTTTGACCGTGGCTGATGTGTCGGTGTGTGTGACCTTCAAGAAAGATAAAGCAGTTCACACAATGCCTCCTTGCATTAGCATTCTTGATCTAAAAGATAAGTGCATTCATCTTTGTTGTTCACAACCTGTCAGTAAAGATGGACATTCCTTTTTGTTTCTATCCTTCAATAAAAAGATCAAAAGCCTTCTTTAGGTTTTTAAAAAAAAAAAAAAACACACAACACAGTGCAGTGGTTGCTTTCTCAGACCCTTAACTCTTTTTAAGAGACCCTCTCTACCTCGATGAGCCACTTCCTGTCATGAGACGCCTCACCTCACTTCTCGGCTGTTTCTCACAGGCTCAGAGGAATCAGGAGGTGCCTCCGCCCTGTGCTTGTCCCCTTCACCACACAAGATGCACTCATTTCATGTGGCTTGTTTCCCTTTCTTGGAAAAAGCCCTAACCCTGACCGTGAAGACATAAATAAAGACGTGCCAGAAATGTGAAGCATAAATGTTAAGAGCCTGCTCGTGCAATGAATTAAGGAGAAACGGCTGAAATTTTTTTTTTCTTATTTACGGTTCAAGACCCATCGTGAGGTCCCTGCTGGTGTTCCTGCAATGTTACTGAAAAAAAAAAGAAGTAAAATACAATGTTCGTTTATGAATGAAGCCCTTCCTATTTGTTTTTTTTTTTTTTTGTTTGTTTGTTTGTTTGTTTTTTGTTTTATGAATGAAGAGACAAAAGAGGAATTGGCTGGTATGACTTCTCGCCAAGGGAAATTACATCAAAAAATCCACCGACCAGCAGAATGACAAATGACTTTGGTAAAAGGGTTGCTTCCTCATAGCTTCCTTATTTTTATATGAAATGAAAACAACCCGGGTAAACTGCATTTGTGAACTGATTATTTAATTTAAGTATACTCATTTATACTTAATATGTCATATTGATTAAATGTCAACATTCGGTAAATATTGACACTTTTAAACTTGCTTTAAAAGTTGGCGTGAAAGGCTATTAATAGTGCCAATTTTACTACTAATGTAGTACTATGGCTACTTTGGTTATAGTAGTGTGAAAAAAGCACAGATGAAAAAACAGAAACATGTTGTTTTCTTTTTGTATTGATGGCATCACGTGGCCTGTTTTTGTGAATGAAGGCCATGAGGTTTATCTTCTGTGCAAACGGGAAGTGAAGACATGTGCCTTATCTTTATCCGGTTTCATTGACTGCTCGTGTGATCAGAGGGCAAATAGAGTTATCGGTGACTACTCTTCATTGTTCAAAGCAAATTGTTTCAATTCTTTCATGTTTTCCAGGTAGTCAGTTATGTTATGGACATTTCTGACCGATATTACGCAATACTTGAAATATAAATAAATGAAATACCATTGTTTGCTTCTCAAAAAACAAAAAAAGTTTCTCTTCTCTTTTTGTTTGTTTGTTTTTTTTTTTATGAATGAAGACTGGAGGATGCCACAATGTCATCATCTGTCAACAGGAAGTGTTCGGGGTGCGACAGCTTTTGTTTCATTGACTAGAGTCTCGCGACCTCAAAGCTCAAATCGTCCTTTGGTGCCATTCTTATTTTTTGTTGGAAGCAAACTGATGAAACTCGTTGGTTTTCCTAAGCTTACCCTACAAACCAGCTGCTTGTATGAAGTCGGTCAAACCTCTATGTGTCACAGAAGCTTCTGTCTCCATAGTGTTTCATTTCATCATCTGCTTTATCAAAACACAATGAAAATTCTTCTTGACACTAAGCGAAAGCAGCAGTGGTGAATATTTCAGTGTCTGCTTAGCAGTCAATAGTGATTTCTTGCAAAAAAACAAAAGTTTTCTAGTAGGAAGGCTTTTATTGTTAAGTTTAAGACAGCAGTAAAAAGCTCAGCAAAACAGAAAAAAAATAGATGAAGTTTGATAGTTTGCAGTGTTTGTAAAATTATAGCATACATAATAAACATATAAAAACATGATTACAATCGTAACATGTACGCTTAATTTAACCTCTGTACGAAGTTCTTAACTTACTTTGTTTCCATCCAAAATGCATTTTAAACTGGAGTGAAACTAAAGTTTCAGCTTTATCGGCTGGTGTGAAAATAATGCCATCGAATCCGACTCTGAGATCCTGTTTGGATAATAATAATAATAAAATTTTGTAACAGACTGAAAGTATCAAAGTGCTTTAAGGTTCGACCTCAGCTACACCAGGATCCTGAATTGATCTGAGTTTTCCTCTGCCTTGCAGGTTCACCCAACAAGGAGGAAATCAAAACGTTTCAATCGATTCCCAAAAAAAAACTGTTTCACTCGACTATCAAAATGCTTTTGGATGGCAGCATGTAAATTCTATATTTATTAAAAGATAAATATTGTCACTTTTCTAAAAAATAAAAATAAAAAAAGGCCTAAGTCATTTTTGTCAAAAGTCATTTTTAGCAAAAATTGGGCCATAATTTTAGGAAAGTGATAATATTTAATATGCATTTTCATCTGCATATAGCAGCTGCTTTTTGTTCTATATATTATCAGATATTTTTTTACTTTCTGTAATAAAAATAGATACCCACATCAAAAAGAGAAAATACAAAGGATTACATTACTTTTTGCCAAAATGATAGACTGCCTGGCCGACAAAAAAAAAAAAAAAAAGTTGCCTCAAAATCAAAGTCCCAATGTTGTGTTTGTCTGCCTTTATCTTGATTATAGCACACATTTACTGTGGCATTGTTCTCATGAGATTCTGATTTAGCTTCATCCGGGGGTTATAAAACATTTTTCACAAAGATCTTCTATTGATGATGGGAGAGTCTCGCCGCTGCGCAAAATTTTCTATGAAACATCCCAGAGGTTCTCCGTGGGGCTGAAGGTCTGAGCTCTCGGTCAACATGTATGAAAAATGTCTCTCGCTCCATGAACCACTCTTTCACAAGGGGAGCCTGATAAATCCTGACGTCGTCGTCTTGGAATGTGGTTCTTGCCATCAGAGAAGGGAAAAAAAAAAAAAAAAGTGTAATGATAGAATAACCTGGTCAGTCAGGAAATTCAGACTCTTTGGGAGTGTTTGTTTTGGCATATAAAACCAAAGCAAATGGGAAGAGACGAGCAATGAGAAATGGTTTTGTGAGTTTTTCACCAGACTAAAGAGAAATTCTACATCTGAAGAAGAGAAGCTGTCTTCAGAGGTTTTTATGTCATTTCCTTCAGTGGTTCACGTTGCAGTGCTTCTGCCGCAAAAGAGGATGAAAAGGCTCAGAGCATCCGGAGGTTTGGTTTGGCAGGGTGCAGTGTGAAAGCGAACCAGGCTTGCTGACAAAGGGAGAAATGTTGCAATCGTGGTCTCCAATCAAACTGAGTCGATGAGAGTATCGGGTTTAAAAACGCCCTCACTGCCAGTACTAGGTAGTCATTCAGGATGTTCTTCAAACCACATTTCATCCTCAAATTCAGGAGTTCCCTTTCTTTGCAGTTTGTGAACCTAATTATGCTGGTCTATCTAATCTCCTTTATCAAATGGGTAAAGGTAACACACAACCATGGGCTGGGTGAATCAGATAATGGCAGATGCAGTAAATAGCCAATCAGAGGCCGGCGTCTCTCAGCTAAGTTAAATTAGAGTGGCAACTAATTTAACTTAGTTAAATTAGCTGGCAACTAATTTAACCTAGTTAAATTAGTTGCCAGCAGTGCTAGTTTAAAACTAGCACTGCAATTTAAAGCTTATAAATTGTAAACCGTTTAAAAGTTTGAAAAGTCAGATTAAAACCTTAGCAAATATATAAACATTCTGAATAAGGATTCAGCTTCATACAACATGAGTGACATAAAAATCCAAGCTCTGTGCGTGGCACATTCAAGAAAGCTTCCACAGCTTTTTCTGCATACCAGTTGACACGACACTGATAAAAACAGACGTTAAAACCAAAAGTCAGACTTTGTCTCCGGGTGAAACCCAACTAATGGGGTGTGACATCATGATCGGCGCTGTCCGATCATTTGTCTCCAAGAAATCTGGTTATAAAACTGGAGGGAATTTTGACCGAGTTCAAAACGATAGCATGAAGATTTCGGCTGATTCTAGACTAGAGTTTTTGAAAAAGACATTCGTTCAACACTTTCGTCACAGCAGAGACAACATGCTGCACAAGTTCACCCTGGCGCCAACAAGTTCCCATACGGCCGCCTTTTCATCTACACCTCTATGATCACTTACCCCAACCCACAGACGAAAAACCTCGTCTGTGGCTTGTAGTGCCATGTAACATCGACAAAAGTTCAACATTTTTTAACTTTCTTGTGTCGAGATGCCATGTATAAATGTCGCTTGGCTGGAGGAGAGCAAGCGATTGTCGTCACTGTCCAAGTTTCACAGGAAACGAACGAGAAGGCACGACCTTGCCTCCCGTGTGTCGAAGCCTTTTGGCCTTTGGGAGTCACAGTAGCTTGTTACTAGTTGTAAAATTATAGCATTTTTGTAGAGGGTTAATGAAATTTCCAACAGATATGAATAGGAAAGTGTGGGATTGGTTCGTTGTTCTACTATAATATATGTGGACAAAGGGAGAAGCCAGTGTTGAAAAGAAAAGCGCTCCATCTTGCTGTTGACATTTCACGGTCCACTTTGATTGCGACGTTGACGTCTGTAAGCAAACAAAAACAGTAAGTTTAAAAGATGGTGGCAGCACCATGTGTTAAAATGACCCAAAGTTTAGACCTAAATTCAGTTTAGATATTGTGGCAACACTTAAAAATGAACATTCATAGACTTTCTCCATCTAATCTGACTTGAGTCTGAAGCTTTTCCTTAAGCTTCACAGTAATGGTTTGTATGTCACGTAGTAAAACTGAAGAATCATGGAAGAATGTATTGTTTATTCTGTGTTGCATGACTTTGTGTTTATGATGTAAAGCACTTTGAAATGCCTTGCTGCTGAAATGTGCTACACCAATAAAATTTGATTTGATCTGATTTGAATAGGCAAAATGTGAAGAGGTTCAACGAGTGCGAATGTGTTTGAAAGGCACAGTAACGGGTCACCCTACGTACCTGAGGTAACGAATCACAACGACGGCGCAAATGATCGCGAAGATAATACAAATCGTCAGCGGGATGACCCAGTGGTTCCTTGATCCTGAGAAAAACACAATGAGTTCAGCTGTGAATTTGCATCATTTGTCGGATTTACGGTAAACAGATCTTAAGAGTTTTTAATTGCCAGGTGAAACAAAAACTAATTCATTTTATGCATTTTCATGTTTTTCTTGTCATTAGTTATAATAACGGAGCGTGTGTGTGTGTGTGTGTGCGTGTATTTGTTTATTTCAGGACCACTTTTCTAATATTTACCTTCCCTCTGAAGACCAATGGGCCTGATGTGAACCAAAGCCCAGTTCTAACACAGTGGACCTTCTTGTTCAGGGTTTAGCGGTAAAGTGCGAGTTAAGTTTTGGTTAATGTTAAGGTTAGGAATAGACTAGTAATAGGTTTGCAAATTAGTCTGTGGCTCAAAAACCTTTATGCAAAAACACAGGGCGCTTTGTTTATATCATGCAACATTGCTTACTGTGTAGCAAGATATCAACAATAAATATACCTGAATATATCATTTATTTTATGGAAGAACCGTAGCATATTTCTTTGACAGATTCTTTAAAATGTGTTTTAAGTGCCTGACTTTATAAACATAATGTCAGCCACTTTATGTTTATTAAGTGCCTGACTTTATGTCAGAGATCCCACATCTCTAATCCAATGAGACGTGGGATAAACTGGGCATAAACAATGAGCAATACTTGAATTACATAAGCATTGTGATTCATGTAATTCAAGTATTGCATGAGTTACTCATCAGTCAGTGACCAATGAGTTTCCAGAAGTGTCGACATGTCTTATCACATACAGATGCATAATCTCTGATGTTGGTCCTGCTCACAAACATTATTACATTTGCTGTTTTTGACATGCTTCATCAATAATTCATCTGCTTCAATTTTTCAGTGGGTTACCAGTGAGTTGTGTGGAAAACACTTGCAGAAAAAAAAAAAAAAAACCCCATTGGGTGAACACCTTTGCTTAATAAATGTAACGACTAAACATGAAAGTTGAAAATCTGGTCCTGCTGCACAACCACGGTCACTTTCCGTCGGAGAGAGAGAGGGGCTTTCTGTAATAATTAAAGCCAGCCTCATGCGAGAGAAGACTGCCTGCTGATTGGTTCCTGTGCATCTTGTGTTTGTGAGTCATTGCCGATAAATTCTGCTCCTCATGCACTCCGTGCAGAAAGTGATAAATATAAACCTCGCTTAAAGCCAAACCTCCTTTATTGTGGGCACGTTAACATAAGTACAGTTCAGCATTTGCACAGTTACTTACCACTGTGTTTTTGCCAGGCAGTATTAGCAAAAAAGAGACACAAAGGAGAAGGTTGAAAGCAGATAAAGGTAAGATGAGGAAAAATATAGACAACTGGACAGCAGACAGGAGTGAAGGCGACATTTTTCCTATCTTATCATGAGCAAAGGAAAGACCATATGAGGTAACTTTTCAGTCACAAACTGTTAAAGAATTGCAATTGGTGCGGCTGTTTTTTTTTTTTTTTTTTTCGCTTTTACCTTTTTTGCCAGGAGTATCGGAAAGTCCAGCACTCTCAGAGCAGTTAGCTGTAAAAACAAGAGAAATACTGAAAACCTTTCAGAAATCCTACTCATCATCAAATAAAGACTGAAATAAAAGTAGAGTGACTGCAATTAACTAAAACTAAAAATCTGAAGAATATCATAAATCCAAAGTAAAATCAGTCTTGGAAGTGTAGAGGAAAGTAGGCAGACCCAATGTTCAATCAGTAGGATTATGGCAAATCCTTGTCAGATTACAAGGTTTGTCATAATGGAAGGCCACCACTTCATCCAATCATTTTACTAATCAACATATAGTAAAATTATTTTTCATCCACTTTGTAATGAGAAATTATGGCACTTAGCCACACAATATATTCAAAATGCAAAACATGAAATATAGCTTGGATGCGTTTGGTTGATATTATATTACAAAGTGACAAGCATTCAGACTATGCCTGCTAATTCCCCTTACTGTAAATTATATGATAAACTCATTGCTCTTGATGCTCATGCTTTGTGTGTTTTTAACAGCAGTTGGGATTTTGAGATGAAGAATAAAAGCCAAATAAAAGCAGAAGTACTTGAAAGCTTTTGAAACTACAGTAGATGCTATAAGCAAGCAGATACTCACCAACACATTGAACCGTTTTATTTTCCTGAGGAAAAGAAAAGACAGAGCAATGCAGTCAAATATTTTTTTACTCATACTTATTTCACTTTGTGTTGCAGTAAGATTATTTACCGGTTTTGGGTAGCAGTCCAGAACATACGTGATTATCTTGTAGCAGCGGTGAGTATGCAAGGTAGTGATGTTATAGGAAACCACCTGGCTGTCATTTTTCCCATCACTATTTGCCAACATGTGGTTCTAAAAGAGGGAAGTGGAGTTTACACAGGTTAAATTCTATTATCTGTTGGATAACTCATATAAAACGAGAGACTTATACCAGACAAATCCTGCAGTAGTTCAATATCGAGCTTCAAAACTTCTTGCCACACTGTCAGCTGAAGGTAATACTGTTCACATTCTTAGATTCAGGTATTCTCTACAGTTTGTACGAAAAAACTAATTTACTTTACTTACGTCAGCGTCGTTCCACTGTATCTCACATGTGGTCTCGCCAACGCCTGAGACCTTGTAGTAGGTCCCTTCGCCAGTAGTGGTGGTGGAACAGGTCAGCTCTGCGGAGGCGATGTTTGTCCTTAGCAAAGCTGGAACAAAATAAAACGACATCGTTTGAAACAAAATTGTTCCAACACAGCTTTGTTGCAGTTGTGTGAGAAGCCATGAGTCAAAGAAATCTTGGTGTCAAGATAGCAGAAGAGGGACTCCGGTGACAGAGTCCCTCTTCTGCAACAAAAATCAGAGTAGGAAGCGAATGGCCCTTCTTAACCACACCAATCTACTGCTGTGAATGCTACTTTGGATAAAACAAAATCTGACAGCATCACGTTTCAGATTTACATTCAAATAACATTAGCGTTTAGCTTTACATGAATTAGCATTAGCTTTTAGCTCTAAAGTCAAATATCATTAAGTTTTAGCTATTTCTTCAAATAGGATTAGCTTTTACCTTTATGAATGTTGCATATATTTTTCAGTTATTGAAAGTCGTTGTAGTTTGTTTGCTACTATATAATGCCAAACATGAGCACGTTAGCTGAATATTCAGCTAGAAGCGAATACTACAAATGACATGTATGTAGTGGATAAGTGAAAAAGCTAAACAAGCTAATCAGGAAGTAAGTAAGTGAGTCAGTAGGTAAGTGAGTCAGTAGGTAAGTGAGTCAGTAGGTAAGTGAGTCAGTAGGTAAGTGAGTGAGTGGGTGGGTGGGTGAGTGAGTGAGTGAGTGAGTGAGTGAGTGAGTGAGTGAGTGAGTG